>WNWK01026027.1:0-27877 GCA_009830355.1 Cherax destructor
TGTTTATCAAATAGGCCACTTTATCAAATAGGCCAGTTTATCAAATAGGCCAGTTTATTAAATTGGCCAGTTTATCAAATAGGCCAGTTTATCAAATGGGCCAGTTTATCAAATAGGCCAGTTTATCAAATTGGCCAGTTTATCAAATAGGCCAGTTTATCAAATGGGCCAGTTTACCAAGTAGGCCAGTTTTCAAATAGGCCAGTTTATCAAATGAGCCAGTTTATCAAATGGGCCAGTTTACCAAGTAGGCCAGTTTTCAAATAGGCCAGTACCGAAGGAAACGTCGCCCGCAAACGTTTCACTGGAAACAGTGTCTATCTCACTTGCTGAGTCTTCTTACGTCATCCTCCATGTCAATATTTATGTAAGATACACAATGCTGGTTATGGCCTTTTCTTGTGAAGACATTTCATTCACCAGGGCCATCATCAACTGCTGAAGTCCATACTGGGAGAAACGTCTTAACAATAAAAAAAACCTTAAACCGCTCTGTGTGTGTGTTTTTTTTTTACCCATCTGGTGTATTGCTACCGTCGTTTATACATCAAAGCAAAGTCAGGAAAAAGGACGTCCTCCTCTTGGAGGCCGGACTCAAGTCCGGCCTGCCGGTTTCTCTGAATCCCTTCATAAATATTACCTTGCTCACACTCCAACAGCACGTCAAGTTCTAAAAACCATTTGTCTCCATTCGCTCCTATCTAACACTCTCACGCATGCTTGCTGGAAGTCCAAGCCCCTCGCACACAAAACCTCATTTAACCCCCTCCCTCCAACCTTTCATAGGCCGACCCCTACCCCGCCTTCCCTCCACCACAGATTTATATGCTCTTAAAGTCATTCTATTTTGTTCAATCCTCTCTACATGTCCGAATCACCTCAGCAACCCCTCCTCATCCCTCTGGATAATAGTTTTGGTTATCCCACACCTAATTTCCAAACTAAGAATTCTCTGCATTATATTCACAGCACACACTGCCCTCACCTTTTTCCCCTCGTCAATTCTATGATTCACCTAATCTTTCATAGACCAATCTGCTGACACGTCCACTCCTAAATATCTGAATACATTCACCTCCTCCATACTCTCTCCCTCCAATCTGATATACAATTTTTCGCTACCTAACTTTTTAGTTATCCTCATCACCTTAGTCTTTCCTATATTCACTTTTAATTGTCTTGTTTTACATACCCTACCAACAGTGTCGTGCAGAGGTCTGGTGATGCCCGGGGCCAACTCCTGGATTGTATGCCCCGAACACTCAAGTATGAGGCCTAGTACTGAGAAATATTATGAGAAAGAGAGATATTTTGAATATGTAGACACAGACGAAACATGAAATAAACACTTTATTCGATTTAAATATAAATCAACCATATTTATTAAGTTCTTTTCCCCAAATGATTCCTGGTGACAGAAAACACCTGAATTACTTCACTTTTTACATCAGTTGTGATAAATTATTTTTCAATGTTTATTAAAGCCAGGTTGGTCAGTCGCTCCTGTGACACTGAAGACCTCAGATATGTTTTTATTAATTTCAGTTTAGAAAATGACCTTTCACAACTTGCGACTGAAAATGCAATTGTAAGCAGTAATGTGTATGAAACAGCGTGGGAAAGACATCGCTCCCATACTGCTGTAAACACACAGCGTGGGAAAGACATCGCTCCCATACTGCTGTAAACACACAGCGTGGGAAAGACATCGCTCCCATACTGCTGTAAACACACAGCGTGGGAGAGACATCGCTCCCATACTGCTGTAAATACACAGCGTGGGAAAGACATCCCTCCCATACTGCAGTAAACACACAGCGTGGGAAAGACATCGCTCCCATACTGCAGTAAACACACAGCGTGGGAAAGACATCCCTCCCATACTGCAGTAAACACACACCGTGGGAGAGACATCCCTCCCATACTACAGTAAACACACAGCGTGGGAAAGACATCCCTCCCATACTGCAGTAAACACACAGCGTGGGAAAGACATCCCTCCCATACTGCAGTAAACACACAGCGTGGGAGAGACATCCCTCCCATACTGCAGTAAACACACAGCGTGGGAAAGACATCCCTCCCATACTGCAGTAAACACACAGCGTGGGAAAGACATCCCTCCCATACTCAGTAAACACACAGCGTGGAGAGACATCCCTCCCATACTGCAGTAAACACACAGCGTGGGAAAGACATCCCTCCCATACTCAGTAAACACAAGCGTGGAAAGACATCCCTCCCATACTCAGTAAACACACAGCGTGGAAAGACATCCCTCCCATACTGCAGTAAACACAAGCGTGGGAAAGACATCCCTCCCATACTACAGTAAACACACAGCGTGGGAAAGACATCCCTCCCATACTGCAGTAAACACACAGCGTGGGAAAGACATCCCTCCCATACTACAGTAAACACACAGCGTGGGAAAGACATCCCTCCCATACTGCAGTAAACACACAGCGTGGAAAGACATCCCTCCCATACTGCAGTAAACACACAGCGTGGGAAAGACATCCTCCCATACTGCAGTAAACACACAGCGTGGGAAGACATCCCTCCCATACTACAGTAAACACACAGCGTGGGAAAGACATCCCTCCCATACTGCAGTAAACACACAGCGTGGGAAGACATCCCTCCCATACTGCAGTAACACACAGCGTGGGAAAGACATCCTCCCATACTGCAGTAAACACAGAGCGTGGGAGAGACATCCCTCCCATACTGCAGTAAACACAAGCGTGGGAGAGACATCCCTCCCATACTGCAGTAAACACACAGCGTGGGAGAGACATCCTCCCATACTGCAGTAAACACACAGCGTGGAAAGACATCCTCCCATACTACAGTAAACACACAGCGTGGGAAAGACATCCTCCCATACTGCAGTAAACACACAGCGTGGGAAAGACATCCTCCCATACTGCAGTAAACACAAGCGTGGAAAGACATCCCTCCCATACTGCAGTAAACACACAGCGTGGGAGAGACATCCTCCCATACTGCAGTAAACACACAGCGTGGGAAAGACATCCCTCCCATACTGCAGTAAACACACAGCGTGGGAAAGACATCCCTCCCATACTACAGTAAACACACAGCGTGGGAGAGACATCCCTCCCATACTACAGTAAACACACAGCGTGGGAAAGACATCCCTCCCATACTGCAGTAAACACAGCGTGGGAAAGACATCCCTCCCATACTGCAGTAAACACACAGCGTGGGAAAGACATCCCTCCCATACTGCAGTAAACACAGAGCGTGGGAGAGACATCCCTCCCATACTGCAGTAAACACAGCGTGGGAGAGACATCCCTCCCATACTGCAGTAAACACACAGCGTGGGAAAGACATCCCTCCCATACTGCAGTAAACACACAGCGTGGGAAAGACATCCCTCCCATACTGCAGTAAACACACAGCGTGGGAAAGACATCCCTCCCATACTGCAGTAAACACACAGCGTGGGAAAGACATCCCTCCCATACTGCAGTAAACACACAGCGTGGGAGAGACATCCCTCCCATACTGCAGTAAACACACAGCGTGGGAAGACATCCCTCCCATACTGCAGTAAACACACAGCGTGGGAAAGACATCCCTCCCATACTGCAGTAAACACACAGCGTGGGAAAGACATCCCTCCCATACTGCAGTAAACACACAGCGTGGGAAAGACATCGCTCCCATACTGCAGTAAACACAGTGTGGGAGAGACATCGCTCCCATACTGCAGTAAACACTCCACACCATCTTTACCATCAGGGGGGATTCTATTCCCTCCAGCTGGAAGGAACATCGCAAAATCAATATTTCGTCATATAACTGAATGGCTGCCACATCATTATCATAATAATTTGCAAAGTCTGAACATTCCTTTTTTAATTTCTCTCTTTCTTGTTCATCTTCAATTATTACTGAATTAAGTTCAGAAGAAATGAAAATCAGCCTGTGAGACCTTAAAGACGGACACTGAGTAATTGAAGACGGTCACTGAGTCCTTGAAGACGGACACGGTGCCTGAGTCCTTGAAGACGGACACGGTGCCTGAGTATTTAAAGACGGACACTGTCTGAGTCGTTGAGGACGGACACTGCGCCTGAGTCCTTGAAAACGGACACTGCCTGTGTCTTTGAAGACGGACACTGCCTGTGTCTTTGAAGACAGACACTGCGCCTGAGTTCTTGAAAACGGACTCTGTGCCTGAGTCTTTGAAGACGGACACTGCCCGAGTCCTTGAAGACGGACACTGCGCCTGAGTCCTTGAAGATGGACACTGCGCCTGAGTCCTTGAAGACGGACACTGCGCATGAGTCTTTGAAGACGGTCACTGCCTGAGTCCTTGAAGACGGACAATGTGCCTGAGTCCTTGAAGACGGACAGTGTGCCTGAGTCCTTGAAGACGGTCACTGAGTCCTTGAAGACGGACACTGAGTCCTTGAAGACAGACACTGTGTCTTTGAAGACGGACACTGAGGCCTTGAAGACAGACACTGAGTCCTTGAAAACGGACACTGTCCCCGAGTCCTTGAAGACGGACACTGTGCCTGAGTTTTTGAAGACGGGCACTGCGCATGAGTCCTTGAAGACGGACACTGCGCCTGAGTCCTTGAAGACGGACACTGAGTCCTTGAAGACGGACACTGAGTCCTTGAAGAGGGACACTGAGTCCTTGAAGAGGGACACTGTGCCTGAGTCCTTGATGACGAACACGGTGCCTGAGTACTTGAAAACGGACACTGCCTGAGTCCTTGAGGACGAACACTGTGTCTGAGTCCTTGAACATGGACACAGCGCCTGAGTCCTTGAAGTCGGACACTGCGCCTGAGTCCTTGAAGACGAACACTGCGCCTGAGTCCTTGAAGTCGGACACTGCGCCTGAGTCCTTGAAGACGGACAGTGCGCCTGAGTCCTTGAAGACGGACAGTGCGCCTGAGTCCTTGAAGACGGACAGTGCGCCTGAGTCCTTGAAGACGGACACTGAGTCCTTGAAGACGGACACTGTGCTTGAGTACTTGATGACGGACACTGCCTGAATCCTTGAAGATACCCAAGTGTTGCATATGTGTCTAATTTATTCCCTAAGTACCTTACTGGCGGGTGCCTACACACAACCACCCTCTGAAAACTTACCCCACTTCTCCTGTTGTTGCCTTTGCAACATTGCACAGCTCCTGAAAACGCAATGAGATGTGTGAAAGTTCTTGAGCTAAAGATTTCCATCCCCTTTGGCTTGTCTTATATATATATATATATATATATATATATATATATATATATATATATATATATATATATATATATATATATATATACATATATATGACTCGACTCCTGCAACCACAATTAGGTGAGTACACACATGCAAACACACACTCATATATATATGTATATATATATATATATATATATATATATATATATATATATATATATATATATATATATATATATATATATACACTTATATATATATATATATATATATATATATATATATATATATATATATATATATATATAAGTGTGTGTGCATATGTGTACTTACCTAATTGTGGTTGCAGGAGTCGAGTCATAGCTCCTGACCCCACCTCTTCAGTGGTTGCTAGTTGGTCACTCTTCCTGCTCCATGAGCTTTATCATACCTCTTCTTAAAGCTATGTATGGATCCTGCCTCCACTACATCACTTCACAAACTATTCCACTTCCTGACAACTCTATGACCGAATAAGTACTTCCTAATATCCCTGTGATTCATTTGAGTCTTCAACTTCCAATCGTGACCTATTGTTGCTGTGCCCCATCTCTAGAACATCCTATCTCTGTCCACCTTGTTGATTCCTCTCAGTATTTCATATGTCGTTATCATATCCCCTATCTATCCTGTCCTCCAGTGTCGTCAGGTCGATTTCCCTTAACATACCCCTTAGCTCCGGGACTAGTCTTGTTGCAAACCTTTGCACTTTCTCTAGTTTCATTACATGCTTGGCTAGGTCTGGGTTCCAAACTGGTACTGCATACTCCAGTATAGGCTTAACGTACACGGTGTACAGGGACCTGAATGATTCCTTATTAAGATGTCGGAATTCTGTTCTTAGGATTGCTAGGCGCGCGTATGTAGCAACAGTTATTTCGTTGATGTGCGCCTCAGGAGATGTGCCCGATGTTATACTCACCCCAAGATCCTTTTCCTTGAGTTAGGTTTGTTGTCTCTGGTCCCCTAGGCTGTACTCCGTCTGCGGTCTTCTGTGCCCTTCCTCAGTCTTCATGACTTTTTACTTGGTGGGGTTGATCTCCAGGAGCCAGTTTCTGGACCAGGCCTGCAGCCTGTCCAGGTCCCTTTGTAGTTCTGCCTGGTCCTCATCCGATTGAATTCTTGTCATCAACTTTACATCATTTGCAAACAGGGACACCTCTGAGTCTTTTCCTTCCGATCTGTCGTTCACAAATACCAGGAACAGCACCGGTCCTAGGACTGACCCCTGTGGAACCCCGCTCGTCACAGGTGCCCACTCTGAGTACTCACCTGATTGTGGTTGCAGGGTCGAGTTATAGATCTGTGTGTGTGTGTGTGTGTGTGTGTGTGTGTGTGTGTGTGTGTGTGTGTGTAATATCATTAGCCTATTTATACTCCCTAGATAACTATTTTTCAATTACACCTGTGCAATTTCCAACGTTATTTAATAACTCTTGTAACCGGTTGCGCTCACACGGTGAGAGATTTCCATCGTGAATTTCAGTTTGTAAAATTTTTCATTGGGACAGTGTAGTTTTCCGGGAGGATTAGCGATAATTACGTTGGAAATCAACTAAATGAACTTTAATTACATTGTAATAATTCGAATGTTACCACAGGGGGGAGGGAATAAGCTTGTAGATGCATAGTTCAAACATATAGTGAGAACGATAGTAGTAATAATAACAGGAACAAATTATTTAAGAATTCTACCTATGATGCCTTCTTAGAATGATTTTAAAGAGTAATGTCACGATACGAAAGTTTTATAAGTTCACTATTTCAATCCCTATTATAGGTAATGAAGAATCCTTGAAGGCTGGTGTAGAAGTAACATTGACCCCTCCCCCGTGTAGTCGATAACTTTAAACCCCTCCCTCCCTCCCCTCCCCCTAAAAATATTCCAACCTGAGTCTACAGTGGTCTCTAGTTTATCAGTATATCAGGTTCTGGAGATGAATGGTATAAGATACCGACACGGTGGAAAATAGACAAAAATGCAGTGTAATGTGATACTTTATTGACTACGTTTCGCCCACACAGTGGGCTTTATCAAGTAACAAACAGATCTGTTTGTGACTTGATAAAGTCAACTGTGTGACGAAACTAATCAATAAAAGATCGCATTATACTGCAACTGTGTCTATTTTTCCATCTCAGGTTCTCGGGGTGAGACGAGAGACAGCACGACGCTCAACTGCTGAATTCCTAAGGAAATCATTTACAAGAGGTCGGTTGTTGGCAAACGAGAATACTCGGCCAAGAGGAAACACGATAGGAATACGCAGAAACTACTTCTATACTCACCACCTCAAGTCACTTTCTCGAGAGGTGTGTCAGCAGTCCAAGACATGATGATGGATATATATATATATATATATATATATATATATATATATATATATATATATATATATATATATATATATATATATATATATATATATATAGTATATATATATATATATATATATATATATATATATATATATATATATATATATATATATATATATATATATATATATATATATATATATATCCATAGGAAAGTGGAACAGAATTCTTCCTCCGTAAGCCATGCGTGTCTAAAGAGGCAACTAAAATACGAGACAAGGTCCTAGTAACCCCTTCTTCTATATAATTAACTATTTATATTTTTTTTATTATTAACACATCGGCCGATTCGCACCAAGATAGGGTGGCCCGAAAAAGAAAAACTTTCACCATCATTCATGCCATCACTCTTTTGCCAGAGATGCGCTTACACTACAGTTATAAAACTGTAACATTAACTCCCCTCCTTCAGAGTGCAGGCACTGTACTTTCCATCTCCAGGACTCGAGGCCGGCCTGCCGTTTTCTCTGAATCCCTTCATAAATATTACTGTGCTCACACTCCAACATCACGTCAAGTCCTAAAATCTATTTGTCTCCATTCGCTCCTATCTAACATGCTCACACATGCTTGCTGGAAGTCTAAGCCCCTCTCACACAAAACCTCCTTTACTCCCTCCCTCCAACCTCCCAGTAACCTACTTTTCACCGCTTTCAGTAACCTACCTCTACCCTGCCTTCTCTCCACTGTGTATATTTATATACTCTCGAAGTCATTCTATTTTGTTGCATATGTGTCTAATTTATTCCCTAAGTACCTTGTGGTACGATGTCCGTACCACATCAACAACCCCACCTCAGTTCTCTGGATATTAGTTTTGGTAATCCCGCACCTCCTCCTAATTTCCAAACTACGAATTCTCTGCATTATGTTCACACCACACATTGCCTTCAGACATGACATGTCCACTGCCTCCAGCCTTCTCCATGTTGCAACATTCACCACCCATGCTTCACACCCATATAAGAGTGTTGGTATAACTATACTCTCATACATTCCCTTCTTTGCTTCCATGAACAAAGTTCTTTGTCTCCACAGACTCCTCAGTGCACCACTCACCTTTTTTCCCTCGTCAATTCTATGATTCACCTCATCTTTTATAGACCCATCTGCTGACACATCCACTCCTAAATATGTGAATACATTCAACTCCTCCATACTCTCTTCCTCCAATCTGATATCTGGGTGGTATCTGATATCTGGGTGAGGTGTAGGGTGTGGAGTGGGGGTGTGAATGTTCCCCTACGTTGTATGTTAAAAACTGTGTATACTAGAGAAAATATATCTCTTTGTTGTATTAGCGAGAACGAGGAAAACTGTACTAGACAAAATGTATTTTTTGTGTTGAAATATGTAACAAATACAACTGTAAAATGAGTTTGTGTAATGATTCACCTTGGTATAGTTATCTCTTCCTCGTGTTACTCTTTCCTATATTCACTTTTAATTTTCGTCTTTTACATACCCTATCAAACTCATTCACCAACCTCTGCAACTTTTCTTCAGAATCTCCCAAAAGCACAGTGTCATCAGGAAAGAGAAACTGTGACAACTCCCACTTTGAGTTAGTTTCTTTATCTTTTAACCCCACACCTCTTGCCAAGACCCTCGCATTCACTTCTCTTACAACCCCATTTATAAATATATTGAACAACCACGGTGACATCACACATCCTTGTTTAAGGCCCACTTTTACTGGGAAATAGTCCCCTTCCCTCCTACACACTCTAACTTGAGCCTCACTATCCTCATAAAAACTCTTCACTGCTTTCAGTAACCTACCTCCTATTCCATACACCTGCAACATCTTCCACATTACCCCCCTATCCACCCTGTCATACGCTTTTTCCATATCAATAAATGCCACAAAAAAACTCTTTACCCTTACATAAATACAGTCCACCAATATGTTTCACAGTAAACACTTGGTCTACACCCCCCCCCTCCTACCCTTCCTAAAGCCTCCTTGTTCATCTGATATCCTACTCTCCGTCTTACTCTTCTTTCAATAATAACTCTACCATACACTTTACCAGGTATACTCAACAGTCTTATTCCCCTATAATTTTTACACTCTCCTTTGTCCCCTTTGCCTTTATACAAAGGAACTATATATGATCTCTTCCAATCCCTAAGTACCTTACCCTCTTCCATACATTTATTAAATAAAAGCACCAACAACTCTAGAACTATATCCCCACCTGCTTTTAACATTTCAATCTTTATCCCATCAATCCCAGCTGCCTTACCCCCTTTCATTCTACCCACTGCCTCACGAACTTCCCCCACACTCACAACTCGCTCCTCCTCCTTCCTTCAAGATGTTATTCCTCCTTGCCCTATACTCGAAATCATAGCTTCCCTATCTTCATCAACATTTATGAATTCCTCTAATTATTCCCTCCATCTTCCTGATACCTCTAACTCTCCATTTAATAACTCTCCTGTCCTACTTTTATCTGTCGAATCCCCAGGCTTCCTCAGCTTATTAATCTCATTCCAAAACGTTTACTTATTTTCATCAAAATTTGTAGATAACATCTTACCCACTCTCTCATTTGCTCTCTTTTCACATTGCTTCACCACTCTCTTAACCTCTCTTTTCCTCTTCATATACTCCTCCCTTCTTCAATCACTTCTACTTTGTAAAAACCTCTCATATGCTAACTTTTTCTCTCTTACTAATTTCTTTACATCATCGTTCCTCCAGTTGCTCTTCTTCCCTCCCTCACCCACTTTCCTGTAACCACAACCTTTTGCTGAACACTCTAACACTACATTCTTAAACCTACCCCATACATCTTCAACCTCCATTGCTTATACTCTCAGTAGCCCATCTCTCCTTCAATAGTTGTTTATATCATACCCTATCTGCCTCCTTCTTTAGGATATAAGCCTTCACCTCTCTCTTACCTGCTCCTTCCATTTTCCTTGTATTCCATCCACCTTTTACTCTCACTAAAGCTACAGTGAGAGATATATATATATATATATATATATATATATATATATATATATATATATATATATATACACATATGTATAAAATTCGTGTTGCGACTAGCAGCGTCAGCGGTAGCAATCCTGATATCTGTGAGGACGATCGCTGAAAACATGGTCCGTATGGCTAAATATTGCTGCATTGGGGATGAAAGGCTCGAGGGAGATGACTGTGGAGTGTGAGAGAGACAGTGACAGAGGGGGGAAGGGAGAGAGAAAGAGAGAGAGAGAGAGAGAGAGAGAGAGAGAGAGAGAGAGAGAGAGAGAGAGAGAGAGAGAGAGAGAGAGAGAGAGAGAGAGAGAGAGAGACAGACAGACAGACAGACAGACAGAGAGACAGAGACAGAGAGAGAGAGAGAGAGATGGTATCTAAGCAGCATGATGCTAATGCTGAAACAGCGGTAAGAATGACTGGAAGTGTGCAGGAACCTGGAAATGAGGTTGATATCCTAACTGAAATATGACTCCTAAATATATATGAAGAACCACGTTGCAAATCTTGCAAGCAAGGCAGCTAGCAAGCTAACAGCACTAAGGCGTATCTCACACGTCGTGGACAGCAGTATCTGCAAAACTCTGTAAGAAGCATAAGTGTGTTTTCTCTTTGAGTATGAACCGGACATTTAAATTCCTGTATTCTCCCCCTCCAATTTCTCTCTTCTTCGACTTCTGGAAAGAACAAAGAGTCATGCAGAGCGACTTATCTCTCGCTTGGACCCGTCCTGGACATGTCTGTCATTTTATCAGGGCCTTCAACATCGGAGAGATGTGGGTGGCCTTAATGTTAGGTACAAGAAAAATGTTGTCGATGTACCAAACTTGGTTCCACTTCACTGACCGTGTAGTTGTAAACACACTTCGCTGACCGTGTAGTTGTAAACACACTTCGCTGACCGTGTAGTTGTAAACACACTTCGCTGACCGTGTAGTTGTAAACACACTTCGCTGACCGTGTAGTTGTAAACACACTTCGCTGACCGTGTAGTTGTAAACACACTTCGCTGACCGTGTAGTTGTAAACACACTTCACTGACCGTGATTGTAAACACACTTCGCTGACCGTGAGTGTAACACTTCGCTGACCGTGTAGTTGTAAACACACTTCGCTGACCGTGTAGTTGTAAACACACTTCGCTGACCGTGTAGTTGTAAACAGTAGCTACACTCTGGCTGTATCCTACTCACGAATATCACTTCAGCTGAGATCATGCACTCCTAAAATGACTCGAATCTGGAACATGTTATTACAGCATACAAACATTAAGTCAGTTGACCAAATGAAATTCTTGGCCAACAGTTGGCTGAAGATTCATTCTGTTCTCTTTTTCTATGTTGATAATTATAACGATTTAATATCGATAATACTTGGGAAAGCTTTTAAACGAGGCATGACAGATAACAGCTTTTAGCAGCTAAAGATAGCTTATAAACAGAGAGAAAGAGAGCGAGAAAGTCTACTGGAGAGTATTCTGAAGGTCAATGTCCACGGGGATCGGTCTACGACCAGGCCACCCGGTGCATCAGGGCCGGATCAACGAGACTGTTACCTCTGGCCACACGCAGTTCAGCATATGAACCACGGCCCAGCTGGTCAGGAACTGTCTTTATGAACCTATGCAGTTCCCTCTGGAAGACAGCGAGGAGTCTATTGGAAATAACTTATTTTGTGTGATGGTAGGCTGTTGAATAGTCTTGAGCCCCTTACACTTATTATGTCGTCTCTCAGTGTACTCAGGCACCCTTGCTCTGCACTGGGAAAATATTTCATCGTCTACCGAGTCTTTTGATTTCGGAGGGAGTGATTTCCCTGTGCTGATTTGGCAGCAGTCCCTCTGGGATTTTCCAGGTGTAAATTATAATGTATCTTTCTCGCCTGTGTTTCAAGGAGTTTAGGTCAAAGGACTTCAAATATTCCCAGCAGTTAAGGTGCTTCACATAAATAATACGTGCTGTGAACGTTCCTTGAACATTCTCTAGATCCACAGTTTCGCCTGCCCTAAATGGGGCTGTAAGTGTACAGCAATATTCCAGTGACTTAAAATGGACTGGATTGGTATCTCTTGTTTTGAATGCTCTCATTATTCAGCCTATCATTTACATTTCGATTGTGGTAATGACACTGTTGTGATCCTTGAAGGTGATCCTCAGACAGTAACACTCAAGTTCTTCACATTAGTTTTTCACTCTATTCTGTGGTTAGAATGACCTTTATAGTACATTCTAGCATTTATTTTCTCAAGTTTTCCATAACGGAGTAACTAAAATTTCCCCTCAATGAACATATTTTATGTGGCCCACTGGAAGAATTTATTTATATCCTCTTGAAGATTTACAGTGTCCTCAGTGGATGACACTTATTCAGTTCCTAGTGTCCTCAGTGGATGACACTTATTCAGTTCCTAGTGTCCTCAGTGGATGACACTTATTCAGTTCCTAGTGTCCTCAGTGGATGACACTTATTCAGTTCCTAGTGTCCTCAGTGGATGACACTTATTCAGTTCCTAGTGTCCTCAGTGGATGACACTTATTCAGTTCCTAGTGTCCTCAGTGGATGACACTTATTCAGTTCCTAGTGTCATCTGCAAAGGAAGATAAGATGCTTTGAGTTCCGTGTCTGGCAGAAATAATAATTAAGACAAGGATAGCTAGGAGTACTGTTCCTTGTGAAGCAGAGCTTTTCACTTGAGCAGTCTCCGACTTAACTCTATTTAATGTTACTCTTTTCCATCTATTGGATAGACAGTTAAAAATTCATTTGCCTACTTTTCCAGTTATTAATTTTGTACGCATTGAGTGCGCTGTTACACCATGATTGCAATTGTCGAAAGTTTTTGAGAAGTCTGTATATATACTACATCTGCCACCCTTTTTCCTTGAAATTTTCGAATTTTTGAGTTATCCGCGAATTCCTTGGATCATATTTTACTTCTATTTTTTTCGAATTTTGGGACTCCAACTCCTGACGGGGGTTTACCCCAAGATCGAGCTCCAACTCCAGGGTCAAGTTTTCGATGTTTTGGGGCTCCAGTTCCAATTTTTGAGTTGCCTCTTAAAATTTTCGAATTTTACCAAGATTTTATTTTAATTTTGTGTTTTTTCGAATTTTTGGATGTTATCCTAGGTTCTAGCTCCTGGGCCTTACATTTTAGAATTACCCCTTGAAATTTTCGAATTTCACGATGTCTTTTTTTTTTATAGAGGTAATATCATATCTTACCAGCAAGTAGTGTGACGTCACGGGCAGCCAACAGGTAAACCCAGGTGGGTGTGACGTCACGGGTGGCCACCAAGAGGTAAACAGCTCCGGGGTTCAACTTTTACTCCAGATCGAACATGCTACCAAATGGTATATTATCCCACCATAACGTTTTTTAGAGGAGGTAATTCAAGTGGTAAACACATACGTGTCACTTGAGTCAACAATCAATCTGTAAATACAAGTGAGATACATATTTCACAGGGTAAGAGGTAAGTAGACAACTGGTAAACACCTAAGTGTCATTTCTCTCAAGAAGTAGAGCGAGGAAGAGCTAAGTATACCAAGGTGAGTCATTACACAAACTCATTTTACATAGTTGTATTTGTTACATATTTCAACACAAAAGACATTTTCTCTAGTACACAGTTTTCCTCGTTCTCGCTAATACAACAAAAATATACAGAACTTCCACAAAAAAGATACATTTTCTCTAGCATACACAGTTTTTTTTACATACAACATAGGGGAACATTCACACCCCCCACTCCACATCTCCCCTTCACGTCACCCCCATCACCCCATCTCCCTACACTGTACCTCACCTTCACTACCCTGACACACACTGACGCTCATCCCAGGATAACCCATACATTTTTCTCATTCTATTTTAAACTAACCAACTAACCAATTTTTCACTCATAACCCACAAGACACAATTTTTCATTATTAACGTTTCAGTTGTAATAATACCCACAAGTCATAACATATAACGCCTTAACACAACAACACAACCCCTTCAAGCATCATCACTTCACAAGTCACCATTTTCACTTGTCTCAAACATCACACTATCCTCCCTCATTTTCACTTGTCTCAAACATCACACTATCCTCCCTCATTTTCACTTGTCTCAATAATACAACACTCTCACTATCCACCCTTAATTTTCATTTGTCTCAGTAATACAATTCACAACACATAACACAATTATCGCAACTCTAAAATGCTCGCAACTTTCACAACACAACACAACACAACCCCATCAAGCATCATCACTTCACAAGTCACCATTTTCACTTGTCTCAACATTACAACACATTCACAATTTTCATTCCAAACTTTTCAGTAGTTATAATACCCGCAACATTCTATAACTTCCACTCACAATTCTACTGTAACATTGGTAGTAGTAGTAGTAGTAGTAGTAGTAGTAGTAGTAGTAGTAGTCGTAGTAGTAGTAGTAGTAGTAGTAGTAGTAGTAGTAGTAGTAGTAGTAGTAGTAGTAGTAGTAGTAGTAGTAGTAGTTAAGCAGCCCTTTGTTACCACCACTCTACACCAACTCTCATCAACTCTACAGGTCTGCTGTTCAAATTAGCTCATCTAACCTTGTATATGCCAGGTGAGAGTTGCCTGTGTATCTGAGCTACATTCCCAAGCTCAGATAAGATCACAGGTCATCCCAAGGAAGTGCCTGGGGACATGCACTGACCCGGGGGGTGAACCTGAGGGCACGAACTGATAAACAACCAAAACACTATCTAGCCATTAATTTATTCTGGAGATAAACATACCCAAGACTCCTTTCACTATGGAAAATCATTAATTTAATCGATAGATCTTAAAGTCATTACCCATAACATGTTTCTGTTGACATATATCTTGAAACTCAATACCTGACCTGCAGGAACTGTCAATTTTCTCTATGGGAAGCCATTACCTGAGTTATATTTACCTGGTATTTCCTCCTCTGAACGCTTAAACTAACATCACTAAGAACCCAAAACTCACTCATTTTTTTATATACAGCTCCTTCGAACACAAAAATCATGACAACCAATTCCATAACATGATTACAAACGTCTAAGATCACCCAAGACAAGAACACTATGATCATTGAAACTAAGATCACCAGCAACTAACACATGAAGTCCTAAGTCAACCCACTAAAACTAAGATCACTATTACTAAGATCACTATTAACTACGACGAACACTAAGCTAAGAACACTAAAACTAGAACTCAAATCTCACTCATTTTTATACACATGTTCTTAATACACTTTAACTAAAAACTAAGAACACTCTTACTAAGATCACTTACAACTTTGACAAGATCACTATAGCTAAGAAAAAACGGGGTCCCCAAAAATGAGAGGCGGAACCCCCATTCAAAAAGAAATTGGGGGTGACCCCCCCACTCAAAAATTTGGAGAGGGGCAGAGCCCCCACTCAAAAAAGTTCTTCACTCTCGCATAAAACTCCCAACTTTCCTCCCGTGTGTTCACTCTGCTAGCAGCAAACACTGACTAGGACTTCAGCTTCTCAGCTCCGAGAAAAGATTTCTCGAAGGCCAAGAAAATGCGCTCTCCAATATGTTGACTCGTGGGGCCGATACTCTCAAGTTTGTTTGCTGAATTATCACGACCTTTATGCATAAAGAGACTTTCTCTTTTTCTTTTACTTATAAATTTTCCTTTCAGGATTTTTTTTTTTCCCCTGGGCACAGTGAAAGATCCCAAATGTGGTATTGCATATTTTTTTTGTTTTGTTTTATGTTAGCAGTTGCCAGAAGAGTGGAGGGAGTGGCTGCTGGTGTACTATCCTTGTCTCAGTAATCTGCATAGTATAGCAGGTAGTCCACATTTGAGATTTGGTGTTTGTATTGATGGTAACATTGGTAGTAGTAGTAGTAGTAGTAGTAGTAGTAGTAGTAGTAGTAGTAGTAGTAGTAGTAGTAGTAGTCAGTTAAGCAGCCCTTTGTTATTAACAAATATATACAATTTACGTATACCATGTAGACAAATATTACCTAAGTTTTTAACACAAAACAATTGAAAATATCTTATATGAGCATTTCAAAGACATAAATATCGCCACGTCATATTTCAATCTGAAAAAATTGATGTCATGCCAGTAACGACAGTTACAAATACTGTGACAGCAGAAAGAATCCCAGAACCAAGTCTGGATAGTCAGCCTCACACAACAAAACTATTAACCATCCCATATATATATATATATATATATATATATATATATATATATATATATATATATATATATATATATATATATATATATATATATATATATATATATATATATATATATATATATATATCCCCCACACACTCCACTGACAGCGAAACAATCAGAGTCCAAGTGAGCAAGAAAATTGAAGAGGGCAACACAGTGGGAGCAATCAGAATTATCACCAGTGAAGATACAGTTGCCCCCAGGGATGCTGACACTGCTGAAGCACTTAGAGGAAAGCACCCTGCCAGGGAAACCAGTGCCAACAGTTCCAACACCTCTGTCCCCACTGTGGAACCACTGATTGTGCAAGACTCGGACATTTACAAAGCAATAATGTCATTCCCGTCCGGCTCTGCTGGGGGTTACACTGGAATAAGGCCACAACATTTAAAGGAAATGGTTAATCCAGTTATCGGGGAGATTGCAGAGACACTGCTTTCAGAGATCACAAGGTTCGTCAACAATTCCTTGGCTGGTCTGATTCCTGACGAGATTAAACCTTTCTTTTTTGGAGCATCACTTTGTGCCCTTAAAAAGAAGGATGAAGGAATTAGGCCAATCGCAGTGGGCAACACGTTTCGCCGCCTCGTTTCTAAAGCTGCTGTCAGAAGTATTCGCGCAGAGGCAGCCATCATGCTTCAACCAAATCAGCTTGGCTTTGGGGTCTCTCAAGGAAGTGAAGCAGCGGTTCATGCAACAAGGGCGTATATCGACAACCTGCCTGAGGACAATGCAGTGGTTAAATTAGATTTCAAGAATGCATTTAATCTCCTGAAAAGGGACGTAGTATTAGCAGCTGTACAAGAACATTTTCCAGGTCTCTTCCCTTTTGTTTCAGCTATATATGGCAAGCAATCAATGCTCCTGTTTGGAGAGCATGAAATCACATCATCAGAGGGTGTCCAGCAAGGGGACCCTCTCGCACCATTTCTCTTCTGTATAGCAGTTAGGGAAATCACAGTAAGACTGACCAGTCAGCTAAACATCTGGTTCCTGGATGATGGCACACTAGCAGGTACAAAGGAGTCCCTTGTAGATGATCTTACACAGGGGATGACACGGGGAGAGGAAATGGGTCTTATCCTGAATCCAAATGTGAAATCATCTCAGTCAATCAACAAGTGATAGATGCAGTGTTATCAAAACTACCAGGAGCAACAGTCATTGCCCCTACTAATAGTGTCTTGCTTGGAGCACCTCTGGGAAGCGATGCCATTGACACAATTCTCAGGAAGAAACTGGAAGAATTGAGGAGAATGGAACAACGAATAGGCAATCTTGACACCCATGATGCCTTGTACCTTCTCACAAAATGCTTGAGTCTGCCCAGGTTGACATATTTCCTAAGATGTGCTCCTTCATATGATAACCCTATACTGCACGAATATGACAGTATCCCGAGGTCACTCGAAGCCACGTGGATCCATGAGCCACGTAGTTACCAAGCCAGACGTCCCAAGCCACATGTCTGCAGCCCGCATCACTCCACTGAGGTCACGATGCTGCCCTAACGTCACCTCGCGATGTCACTATTAGAGGACAGATAGGCTAGTGTGAGTATAGGCAATGGGGTAGATGTATGGGGTAAGTTTAAGAATATAGTGTTAGAGTGTTCAGCAAAAGTTTGTGGTTACAAGAAAGTGGGTGTGGGAGGGAAGAAGAACGATTGGTGGACTGAAGATGTAAAGGGAATATTAAGAGAGAAAAGTTAGCATATGAGAGGTTTTTTCAAAGTAGAAGTGATGTAAGGAGGGAGGAGTATATGGAGAGAAAACGAGAGGTTAAAAGAGTGGTGAAGCAATGTAATAAGAGAGCAAATGAGAGAGTGGGTGAGATGTTATCAAAAATTTTGTTGAAACTAAGAAAAAGTTTTGGAGAGAGATTAATAAGTTGAGAAAGCCCAGAAAACGAATGAATATGTTAGTTACAATTAGGAGAGGAGAGATATTAAATGGAGAGTCAGAGGTATCGGGAAGATGGAGGGAATATTTTGAGAATTGTTAGGTGTTGATGAAGATAAGGAAGCTGTGATTTCGTGAATACTGCAAGGAGGAATAACATCATATAGGAGTGAGGAAGAACCAGTTGTGAGTGTGGGGAAAGTTCGTGGGGCAGTGGGTAGAATGAAAGGGGGTAAAGCAGATGGGATTGATTTGATAAAGATAGAAATGTTAAAAGCAGGTGGGATGTAGTTTTGGAGTGTTTAGTGTTTTTATTTAATAAATGTATGGAAGAGGGTAAGGTACCTAGGGACTGGCAGAGAGCATGCATAGTTCCTTTGCATAAAGGTAAAGGGGACAAAAGAGAGTGTTAAAAATATAGAGGAATAAGTCTGTTGAGTATTCCTGGTAAAGTGTATGGTACAGTTATTTTTGAAAGAATTAAGAGTAAAACGGAAAGCTGGATAGCAGATGAACAAGGAGGCTTTAGGATGGGTAGGGGGTGTGTAGAGTAAGTGTTTGCAGTGAAACATATAGATGAACAGTATTTTGATAAAGGTAAAGAGGTTTTTGTGGCGTTTATTGATTTGGAAAAGACGTCTGATATGGTGGATAGGGGGGCAATGTGGCAGATGTTGCAAATGTATGGAATAGGAGGTAAGTTACTGAAAGCAGTGAAGAGTCTTTACGAGGATAGTGAGGGTCAGGTTAGAGTATGTAGGCGAGAGGGGAATTACTTCCCAGTAAAAGTAGGCCTTAGACAGGGATGTGTGATGTCACCGTGATTGTTCAATATATTTATAGATGGAGTTGTGAGAGAAGTGAATGCTCGGGTGTTGGCAAGAGGTGTGGGGTTAAAAGATAAAGAATCTAACTCAAAGTGGGAGTTGTCACAGTTGCTCTTTGCTGATGACACTGTGCTTTTGGGAGATTGTGAAGAGAAGTTACAGAGGTTGGTGGATGAGTTTGGTAGGGTATGCAAAAGAAGGAAATTAAAAGTGAATATAGGAAAGAGTAAGGTGATGAGGATAACAAAAAAAAAAATAGGTAGCGGAAGATTGGATATCAGATTGGAGGGAGAGAGTATGGAGGAGGTGAATGTATTCAGATATATGGAAGTGGACGTGAATGGTGGACGTGAGTGGTGTACTGAGGAGTCTGTGGAGAGAAAGAACTTTATCCATGAAAACAAAGAGGGGAATGTATGAGAGTACAGTTATACCAATGTTCTTGCATGGGTGTGAGGCATGGGTGGTGAATGTTGCAACAAGAAGGCTGGAGACAGTGGAGATGTCGTGTCTGTGGGCAATGTGTGGTGTGAATATAATGCAGAGAATCCGTAATTTGGAGATTAGGAGGTGTGGGATTAAACATGTAGAGAGGATTGAACGGAATAGAATAACTTCGAGAGTGTATAGATGAGTAGTGGAGGGAAGGCGGGGTAGGAATCGGCCTAGGAAAGTTTGGAGAGAGGAGGTAAAGGAGGTTTTGTGTGCAAGGGGCTTGGACTTCCAGCAAGCATGCGTGAATGTGTTAGATAGGAACGAATGGAGACAAATGGTTTTTAGGACTTGACGAGCTGTTGGAGTGTAAGCAAGGTAACATTTATGAAGGGTTTCAGGGAAGCCGGCAGGCCGAACTTGATTCATGGAGATAGGATGTACAGTGCCGGCACTCTGAAGGAGGGGTGTTAATGTTGCAGTATTATAATTGTAGTGTAAGAACGCCTCTGGCAAGACAGTGATGGAGTGAATGATGATGAAAGTTTTTCTTTTTCGGGCCACCCTGCCTTGGAGGGAAACGGCCGATGTTTTAATAAAAAAATAAAACACTAGACAACTCACTGACAGCCCCCCATTGATGCAGTCAAGGTTTCAATCCCTAACGTGGAGAGATGAATCCCATCCCTTGCACCCATGATTCTGTTATCAAAAAGCATTTTTATGTTGTCAATAAACTCATCACAATATTTCATCAATTTTGAAACTTCTCATGTGAATGTGGATAAGCTACTGGTATACCATTCATCCTTGGCAGAATATCACACAGATAAGTAGTCCCACCAAGGTAGGGTCGCCCGAAGAAGAAAAGGTTTCACCAACATTCACTCCATCACTGTCTTGCCAGAGGCGTGCTTATACTACAGCTATAAAACTGCAACATATGAACATAAGAAAGAAGGAACTCTGCAGCAGGCCTACTGGCCTATGCGAGGCAGGTCCGAGTCTCCTACCGGCTTAAGCCAATGACCCAACCTAGTCAGGTCAGATCACATTCACTTCAGGAAGGAGCACGGGATCAGGCCTAGTAGCACAAGCTAGTCAGGTCCAATTCACACCCACTCATGTATTTATGCAACCTATTTCAAAACTACACAACATTTTAGCTTCTATGACGGTACTCGGAAGTTTGTTTCACTTATCCACAATTGTATTACCAACCCAGTGCTTTCCTGTATCCTTCCTGAATCTGAATTTATCCAACTTAAAACCATTGCTTCACCTCAATCATATCCCCATAATTCTACGTCTTTCTAGAGAGTGCAGATTCAGGGCCTCAGTCTATCATCATAGGGAAGATTTCTGATACATGGAATCAACTTTGTCATCCTCCTTTGTACGTTTTCCAGAGCATTTATATCCATTCTGTAATACGGTGACCAAAACTGTGCAGCATAATCTAGATGAGGCCTAAATAAGGACATATAGAGTTGAAGAAAAACCTGAGGATTCTTATTATTTATGCTTCTTGATATGAAGCCAAGGATTCTGTTAGCTATATTGCGAACACTTATGCACTGTTGTCTTGGTTTTAGATTACTGCTAACCAGAACTCCCAAATCCTTTTCGCAATCAGTAATATTAAGATCTACATTATTTAGTTTAAATGTGGCATGGTTAGTTTCCTGTCCAATGTTTAGAACATTGCATTTGTCTATATTAAACTGCATCTGCCACTTCTCCGACCATTGCATGTCTATTTAAATCTTCCTGGAGTGCTCTAATGTTCTCGTCAGAATGAATTCGTCGGCGTATTTTGGTGTCATCGGCAAACTTGCATATATCGCTATTTATTCAGTCATCTATGTCGTTTACATAGATTATGAACAACAAGGAGCCCAACATCGACCCCTGTGGAACACCGCTCGTGACGCTTCCCCACTCTGATTTCTCCCCAATTAAGCAAACTCTCTGCTGCCTATCTGTCAACCATGCCCCTATCCAGGAAAAAATATATCCTATTCCGTTTGCCTTAATTTTCCTCAATAGTCTCTGATGAAGGACTCTATCAAAAGACTTACTGAAGTCAATATACACAATATCATATTCATTACAATGATCTACCTCCTCAAATACCTTAGTGAAAAAAGTAAATATATTCGAAAAGCAAGAACTCCCTTTTGTAAAAAAGTGCTGAGATTCGTTGATCAATTTATGATTTTCAAGATTGCTATGAATTGCCTCGGCAATTATTGATTCCATAAATTTTCCCACTATGGACGTTAGGCTTATTGGTCTATATTTCGAATCTAAGAACCTGTCACCTGCTTTGAAAATAGGCATCACATTTGCCATTTTCCCCTTATCTGGTACTATACCAGTTTGTAGTGATATGTTGAAAAGATTAGCTAAAAGTTTGCTAAGCTCCTCTTTACATTCCTTTAGAATCCTTCCGTACAGCTCATCAGGGCCCGGGGATTTGTTAGGTTTTAATTTATCTATTTGTCAAAGGACCATGTCACTTGTGACCCTAATCATGTATAGTTTATTATCGTCCTGTTCTACATAATTTATTATTAATGGAATATCGCTAGTATCTTCCTGTGTAAAAACTGAGAGGAAGTAATTGTTAAAAATCTACACATTTCCTTATCACTGTCGGTGAGCTGACGCGAGTAACTTATGGGTGGACCTCTCTTGTCCCTAATCTTACTTCTGTATATCTGAAAGAATCCTTTTAGGTTAGTCTTCGATTCCCTTGCATCTTTAACCTCATAATCTCTCTTTGCTTGTCTTATTCCCTTTTTTTCTCATAACTGAATATATTGATTTCTTAACTTCCCCTCATAAACATGCAAGATTTCAGGTACGTCTTGCTACTTCTACTTACACTTAGGTCACACTACACATGCATGTGCAAGCATATATATATACACACCCCTCTAGGTTTTCTTCTATTTTCTTACTAGTTCTTGTTCTTGTTTATTTTCTCTTATCTCCATGGGGAAGTGGAACAGAATTCTTCCTCCATAAGCCATGCGTGTCGTAAGAGGCGACTAACATGCTGGGACCAAGGGGCTAGTAACCCCTTTTCCTGTATATATTACTAAATTAAAAAAAAAAAACTTTCGTTTTTCTTCTTGGGACACCCTGCCTTGGTGGGATGTAAAAATTAATAATTTCGTACCAAAAGAACCTTAGAAAACTTACCTAACCTTATTATAACAAGTGCAATTTAATTTAGCCTAATCCAATTAAATATATTTTAGATAAATTTACAATAATTTAATAGTAAACAAACGCAATGAAACATATTTTTTTCGTTAGGTTCAGAATGATATGCGAAATTATTGAATACACAAATTTTCGATTGCCTTATTCGGCAAGAAGAACGTTGCTATTTCAGCCAAAACCGCAATTAGCTCAGAGGCACCCACACCACTATATGTCCTCGGATCACGGTAAAACACCTAGCTCTGCTGGGTGCTTGATTATTGTAAGATTGAGTGGTCCTGTGGGTTAGAGCGTCATGTGATTTTCGCTCACCATGAGGCAGGCCAAAACGACATGGGTTCAAGTTCTTGGCTCGTCGCAGTGTTGTTATTGATTAAATACCACTCGTTCGTGATCACAATAATATATATATATATATATATATATATATATATATATATATATATATATATATATATATATATATATATATATATCGATTTCTTGTGTAAAGAACAATAGACACAACAACTTGACTTACCTGTATACAGAAGGTACACACAGATGACGAGCATATAGGAGAGAAAAGTTACGACGACGTTTCGGTCCTGCTTGGACCATTTACAGTCACACTGACTTTGTAAATGGTCCAAGTCGGACCGAAACGTCGTCGTTAAGCTTCTGTTTCTTATGTGCGGGTTATCTGTGTATTGCATCGGTATACAGGTAAGTCTGACGGGTGATCGCGCCTCTACTTTCCTTGTCCTGAATGATTCACAAGGGTTTAATTTTTATATAGCTTTTTCTTGACAAAAATCATATGTCAAACAGGAATCTTGATTTCCGAAACGTTTCGCCTACACATATGCTTCTCCAGTCAAATACAGAGGTGATAAATATGAGATGACAGAGGCAGTGGAGAGAGGTAAACATAAGTTTGAGGTGATCAGTCCCTCAGCTCGGAGAAAAGTTCTGCTATTCTACAACTTCATCACACAGCCACTTGTTATTCGTAGGAAGAGTTGGATTTGAGAACATGCCTAGCATAGGCCAGTAGGCTCGCTGCAGTGCTCCTAAATTCTTATATTCTACTAGTGGACACCTCCTCCTCACCTCTGGTAGTATTAACGGCACCATTCTCATGTTCCAGCTTCACATTGTTCAAGACTATGAAGGTGAACTCTTATCCAGCCTGAAGGACTGACCACCTCAAAACTGTCTTGAAGAATAATGGACTGATCACATCATCTTTTCCTCCTGACTGCTTCAGTGTTTCCACTGAACAATCCTTCTGAGTAGACGAAACATTTCGAAAGTAAAGATACTTTATCATCGCCCAGGTGTCTTACTCGTCTTCATTGATAGATTTTCCTATATGCTTTCTGACTTTTTTTTAAATTATAGGGGAGACATTGTCAATAGTGTTCACATAAATAAACACAGAACAGGTCTGTTTTGAACCAATGGCGAGTGAGTCGTAAAACTTCCTATGGTGCATAGAAATATACCTAGTTGGAAGAATCTTATTGTAGCCACCTGGCCAAGTGGCTTACGCACTGGCCTGGAGTTTTACGACTTACTCACCACGAGTTCAAGCCCCACCCATTCCGTGGTTTGTTTGCAATTGTGTTATTACGATCTCGTGAGTCGTGTTCACAAAATGTTTGACGACTGATTTATGCCACATTCTTATCCTATTCTGCTGTTCTAGTCAGAGAAGCACGCTCCATGCACCTCTCCCGGAGAAGCACGCTCCATGCACCTCACCCGGAGAAGCACGCTCCGTGCACCTCACCCGGAGAAGCACGCTCTATGCACCTCACCCGGAGAAGCACGCTCCATGCACCTCTCCCGGAGAAGCACGCTCCATGCACCTCACCAGGAGAAGCACGCTCCATGCACCTCACCCGGAGAAGCACGCTCCATGCACCTCACCAGGAGAAGCACGCTCCATGCACCTCTCTCGGAGAAGCACGCTCCGTGCACCTCTCCCGGAGAAGCACGCTCCATGCACCTCACCCGGAGAAGCACGCTCCGTGCACCTCACCCGGAGAAGCACGCTCCGTGCACCTCACCCGGAGAAGCACGCTCCGTGCACCTCACCCGGAGAAGCACGCTCCGTGCACCTCACCCGGAGAAGCACGCTCCATGTGTCGCGTGGGTCTTGGGAGAGATATATAGGAGGTCAAAGATACTCCTTGTTGGATGGTTACGGTATATTTACAGTAAGTGAAGGAGAGTCCAGCCACCCGTCTGTCTCGCCTGTAGGTCTAACGTTAGTGAGGAAGAGTGCCTATGAGAGGCTGTGCACATGCGCTGAGCCTCTGACGTCAGCGGTACCGTGACGTCACACGCAAAGGACCAGCTGTATAAAAGGAAGATACACTACACAAGTGTATATATGATACTGACACGACAGCTCGGCCATGTTATCGATGACGTCTCGGCATACTATACAACTCTATAGACTGAACAGACAGGTGGTACTGGATGAATCTATACAATAGCAAACACATTATAACTTTGAACTGATCAAGATTAATCTTACTCTCGCACTTCTTGAGTTAATGGTACATAAGAGAAATTTAATGGATCTAGAAATAATGGATTATATATAAAACAATTGCAAATTTGATCGATCAATCTGTATTCATGCACTCAGCGGGTTCTGAGGAAGAATAAATATATTTACAAGGAAGAAGTTTTAACAGAAAAAGAGACTCGGCTAGCACGGTCAACTGTTAAAGCTCAGAACTCGCAGGGAACATGAACACACAAAAAAAAATTCTAGATAATGAACACTTAGTAACAAAACACACAGTCGACAATTCGGTTCTAAACTGGATTTTCTAATTTTCTATCTTTAGCTCACAACTTATGATCACTTTCCTACTGGAGGAATGAACAACTCGGTTTTGATTAACTTATAATCACTTTCCTACTGGAGGAATAAACAGGCTCGGTGGAGTGGAGGATGGTGGAGGATGGTGATCCACACGCGCAGATATCTAGAAGTAATGTGCATAAACGTTGAGCTACGAACCGAGGCTTTAGTACAGTTGGCACAACAGTTCAGAAGAAACACACTCAGGACGCTCGACCTGGTTCGTAGCCAATAAACTGCTTGCAGGACCCAGTTAAGGGTGAAATAATCCACACTTAATGCTTTGTGTGGGTGGATGCACGTGGTTAAGGCGTCTGCCTTAGCGTGGGTGGTGGGAGGGTGGTGGCTGGTAGGGTTAGCCACATGCTTCCGCGTGCGCCTGTGGCTTACGCCGTTTACATGAACTTTACCCAGGGTGGCTTGAATAACCCAGGAATACCACGGGGGTATTATTGTACACAGAACAGCAATACACTGGAGTACAAGGTGGTATAAATGCGTGGACTCACGTGGCTTACTTCTCAGACAGCAGAGTGGCTTGCTGGCTTAGTAGAATATTTTCACACAGATTGACTGGCTTGGAATCTTGTGACAAACTAGCACAGCAAGGTAGAAGCTGGCTTAAGCCTAGGCTGACGTAACTGGTGGTGGCTTTACTGGCTTGAATGGGACTCTCCCTCACTGGCTTACTCGTCAGAATTTGCAAAACCCGGGTCAACCCCTCGTAGGTTTTAGCAAAATTAACAAGTAAGGCACTTAGCTGACCAGGAGATACTGTAGATATGTAGACTTCTTTGATGTAGGAGCTGGTAACATGGCCGAGCTGTCGTGTCAGTGTCATATATACACTTGTGTAGTGTATCTTCCCTTTTATACAGCTGGTCCCTTTGCGTGTGACGTCACGGTACCCGCTGACGTCAGAGGCTCAGCCATGTGCACAGCCTCTCATAGGCACTCTTCCTCACTAACGTTAGACCTACAGGCGAGACAGACGGATGGCTGGACTCTCCTTCACTTACTGTAAATATACCGTAACCATCCAACAAGGAGTATCTTTGACCTCCTATATATCTCTCCCAAGACCCACGCGACACATGCACCTCACCAGGAGAAGAACGCTCCATGCACCTCTCCGGGAGAAGCACGTTCCATGCACCTCTCCGAGAGAAGCACGCTCCATGCACCTCACCGAGAGAAGCACGCTCCATGCACCTCACCCGGAGAAGCACGCTCCATGCACCTCACCGGGAGAAGCACGCTCCATGCACCTCACCGGGAGAAGCACGCTCCATGCACCTCACCCGAGAAGCACGCTCCATGCACCTCACCCGGAGAAGCACGCTCCATGCACATCTCCCGGAGAAGCACGCTCCATGCACCTCTCCGGGAGAAGCACGCTCCATGCACCTCTCCGGGAGAAGCACGCTCCATGCACCTCACCGAGAGAAGCACGCTCCATGCACCTCACCGAGAAGCACGCTCCATGCACCTCACCGGGAGAAGCACGCTCCATGCACCTCACCGAGAGAAGCACGCTCCATGCACCTCACCGGGAGAAGCACGCTCCATGCACCTCTCCGAGAGAAGCACGCTCCATGCACCTCACCGGGAGAAGCACGCTCCATGCACCTCACCGGGAGAAGCACGCTCCATGCACCTCTCCGAGAGAAGCACGTTCCATGCACCTCACCGGGAGATGCACGCTCCATGCTCCTCACCGAGAGAAGCACGCTCCATGCACCTC
>WNWK01026028.1:0-27877 GCA_009830355.1 Cherax destructor
TATTACATAGTTATTACATAGTTATTACATAGTTATTAATGAGATGTACATGCCAAAAGCCCCTAATATGCTGTGCATTGCGGGCATTCTTAGGATTACTTAATTCTAGACTACATGGTAAAAAGTTATGGATGATAATTTATAAAAGAAGTATAATTGCGTATCTAAGTTATAAAGTTTGTATATAAGTTGAACATATCAATTAATTGTAGCAATGCAACTAATTGAATGAGGTAACAATTTAAAACAATTAATTGCATTGCAGTTACAGTTTACGTGGTCATTATAATGCAAATGTTGTGGAAATAGTTAGCTTAGTATGTATTATTCATAACAGGTTTTACATTCAATTGATTAGTCAGGTTTTTACATTAAGTGATTATTCTACTTTATTGGGAATGTTAGATATGGAGCATTTAGCTTTGGGTGAGGTGGTTTTTTAGCATCGTTTTGAATTGGGGTACAGGCAGGGTTTCTTTGGCAATGACAGGTAATGAATTCCAAATTTTCGTGCCTTTTATATGCATTGAGTTTTTACATAGTGTTAGATGGACACGGGGAACATCGAGGAGTGATCTGTGTCTAGTGTTATGGTCATGTGTCCTGTTAAAATTGGTAAGGAGAAGTTTGAGTGGTGGGTTAATATTTGCATAGTGTTTTCTATGTATGTAATAGGCACAGTAAAAAGTATGGATGTCTTGTATGGTGAGTAAGGTTAGGTTTTTGAATATTGGTGGAGTATGTTGTCTGGAGTGTGAATTTGTTATCATTCTAACTGCTGCCTTTTGTTGTGTTATTAGTGGTCTGAGATGAGTTATTGATATAGAGCCCCATGCGCAGATTCCATATTCCCTTATCTATGTCGTTTATGTAAATTGTGAACAACAAGGGGCCAAACACTGCTTGTGACGTGCCCCCATTCTGATTTCTCCCCATTTATGCAAACTCTCTGCTGCCTATTTGTCAACCATGCCTCTATCCTCAATAGTCTTTGGTGTGGGACTATGAGGATGGAAAGAACGTCAAAAGCATTTCTCGCAATCTTCAGCTCTCCCATTTCACTGTTGACAATACTTACGAATGTTTTTAGTTTCTTACATTCGAAGTGAATTCGAACACATTGTTTTGTATGCAAAAGTTCTTGGAAATAAACAACCGTTTGTGTTGTACACAGCATTTCTCCTAAACCTTACAGTATAAAATACAGTACTAAAAGCATGAAAAGTAAAGTAAAAAATGAAATACAAAAATACAGTAGACCGTCATTTAGCACTAAATTATTTGGCACGATTTGGGTATAGCACAATTGAAGAATTGCTGCATAATTTTATGTAACACGTCGTAAAATTACTTTAACACGGTTCAGTTTGCGGAAAGGAAAAAAAATTCCCTTTTCCTCAAGCGGCCGCCTTGTTGTGGATCAGTGGGGGAGACCTCCCACCACCCCAGCAACCCCCGACACTACCCACCATCCCACCATTCGTACTTCATACATGTCCAGTCCAACTTTTCTGCTACAAGCTTGTGATTGTGAATTGTGTTTTGTTATTGTAGATTCGCCAGTACTCTCCTGGCCCGGGTCTTTTTCAGATGGTGACCCGGCCTTGGCTTCCTGTCGTGGGAGTGTCTTAGACCTATGTCTCCCATGGGAGGAGGTACAAGTACCCACTCATCATTGGGACCAACTGTCCCCAGGCCTAGCCACATTCCCCGCCCTCACGGGGCTCGTAGGGAGAAGCCATCTTGCTCGCACCAGGGAGGGCTAATGGGAATGGCAGTCTTGTGAGCTGCACGTGGTATCAAGCTCTGGCTCAGGCACCTACCCTGCCCTAGAAGGGCTGGGCATGGTGTCTTTACATACATATTTACCCTAATACATAAATACACTTTTGAAGTCATTAGACTGGGATAAGTAAATTTCTTACATAATCTTTCCAGTCTGCAGCAAATCACCAAATTTACAAATCAAACATTACATAAGTAAGTGGAATTAGCAAACCATACATCACATTTATGCATCGCATGATCACACTGCTATATCTACAAAGTCTTTCTTTCTACACTTGGCATCTGCCAAATCTTTAACTCATCAAACTGTATCTTCTTGAGGACACTGCTTTCAACATCCAACAGGAACAGAGCACGTCTTTCATGGGTCATTGTCATTCTCAGATAATTCTTTATCATTGCCAATTTGCTGAACGACCTTTCTCCCGAACAGCAATGACCATCGTGGTCAAATATATTCTAAGGGCTACATTAACACCTGGAAAGGTATCAGCAAGCCCTTCAGCATGTAGTAAAACTGCATGTTGAGATGGAGTGAGACATGACCTGAGCTTGGCAAATGCTGCAAACTGGACAATTTCCTCAACAAACATACTACTGAAGTCTTGAGGGTAAACATCCCCTCAAGGGAGGTTCCTTCATGCTGGTGAGGGGCTCTTGATCTAGGGAATTAGATATGTTCTCCAGTTCCCTGAATTGAGCCTGAATGCCTTCCATCCCCACTCCCACAGGCACTGTATAATCCTATGGGTTTAGCACTCCCCTATGATTATAATAATAATAATTGAGGGTAAACACTGATAAGTTTCTTAGCCTCATTTTTTATCTTTGCATCAGGTAGACTGCATAAGTTGACTATTATATTGAACCTGTTATACACTGCTTGGTATGCTACCCTGTGTTGTTGTAAGACAACACACAACTGATTGAGAATGACTTTAATGTTTCACATCTTAATTTTTCTGGGAGACAAAACAACTTCCTCCGAGTCTGATGTTTTGTTTGCATCGTATTGCTCGTTTCTCTTTCTTTGCCTGCTTGTAGTAGATTTGTAGTCTGTGTTGCCACAGATGTTCCTAGCATCCAGTTCCAGCTCTTCATACTTATCTCGAATTCATTTCAGAATCCTTTCCAGAGAATCAATTATATCCGCCACCTTTTTCAGGTCAACATCAACACCTTGGAAAGCTTTGCTTGTACTGTTGAACCATATAAGGATTATGTTCCAGAACTTAGCCATCAGAGCAGTTTCAAGATAATCCATTCTGTCTCCCAATGCCCGAGCTTCATGTCTTGCTTCAGGCGTTTGCTCCAAGTCACTTTCAATATCTCTGAGGGCATTTTGAATAGAGTTGTATCCATGTACAAGGGCTTCAGTAGCATCAGCTCTTGCTGACCAATGAGTGCCTGAAAGAAACTTCACATTTAGTGCTCTTTTTCTTTCCTTCCAAAGACTTCATCAGATTTGCTCATCTGCGTGTTGACGCAGAAAAAAAAAGGAGTATAAGCTCGGTATAAAGCCAAAATAACTAACAGCTTCCACACAGCAAGAGGCAGCAGTCTGTCCTACAAGATTCAGTGAGTGAGCAGGACAGGGAATAAAAACTGCTGCTGAGTTCTTATTTTAAAGTCTGATCTGCGTTCCTGTGTAGCAACTGGACATATTATGTACTGGCATTGTCATAGGACTGCAGTCTTCAAAGTTAATACTTTCTTTTTCTAGAAATTCTAGCAGAGATGCAGACAGCACTTCAGCCGTGTGAGAGCCAGTCTGCAGGCAAGTTAAAAATCTTTCTACTGGCTTTCCAGAAATGACGTATCACACAATCACAGTTAGCTGGTTGTTACGAGATTCACTCTTACCCGACATTGTATATTCGAGCATATTCCAGTAGAATATGTGTCTATGTTAATTATTAATATTAACGTTATTTTAAGTATGGTACGAGCATGTTGCTTTTTATAAAATATGGTAAAACTAATACAGTGGTACCTCGAGTTACGATGGTCCCCAAAATCGCCCTTTTATGTAAGTTTATTTTTTTAAATGCTTTTGTAAGTACAGTGGTACCTCGACTTACGATATTAATCCGTCAGAGAGGGCATATCTTAAGGCGAAACAATCGTTACTCGAATCAATTTTCCCCATAAAAAATAATGGAAATAAATTTAATCCGTCCAAGACTTCCAAAAGTAGTTAAATAAAATATTTTTTAGAACTTTTTGACATTAAATAATACACAATTTAATGAAGAATACCTAAATACACATGTAAATATTGTACAATAACATGTCACTTACATTTATTGAAGAGTTGTTGATGTGTGGAGGACGGGAGGAGGGGAGAAGGTGGAGTAGTATGCTAGTGTTTGGAAGGGGAATCCCCTTCCATTAACACTGCAGGTACCAAGTTCTTTTCAGGGGTTACTTCCCTTTTCTTTTAATGCCACTAGGACCAGCTTGAGAGTCACTGGACCTCTTTCTAACAATAAATTTGTCCAGGGAGCTCTGTGTCTGGCGATTCTTTAACACATCCCTGAAATGACACACCACTGTGTCATTGTACAGGTTGCCAGCACGGCCTGCAACAGCATGGTTAGGGTGATATTCATCCATAAATGCTTGCACATCACTCCATTTGGCACAGATCTCCCTAATCCTTGAAGAAGGCACCTTCTTCCATCTCGGCTCCACCACCACCTCCTCTGAACCATTGTCCTGACCACTGGTCTCTTGTTCCAGTTGCTGTTGAAGCTCTTGCAGATCTTCAGTGGTTAGCTCTTCCTTGTGCTCCTCCACCAACTGTTCCACATCCTCACCACTCACCTCTAATCCCAAAGACTTGTCCAATTCCACAATTTCTTCCACAACAGGCTCAGGCTCAGGGTTCTGAGGCTCAGCCCCAAAACCTTCAAAATCCCTCTCTAGGACACAGTCTGGCCACAATTTTCTCCAGGCAGAGTTCAAAGTCCTGGTAGTCACTCCCTCCCAAGCCTTACCTATAAGGTTTACACAATGCAGCATATGGAAATGGTTTTTCCAAAAGTCTCTTAGGGTTATATTCATGTCTGTGGTCACATCAAAGCACTTTTGAAACATTGCTTAGGTGTAGAGTTTTTTAAAGTTGGAAATGACCTGCTGGTCCATGGGCTGGAGGAGAGGAGTGGTATTAGGGGCAAGAACTTCACTTTGATGAATTTAAACTCCTCCACAATTTTCTCTACCAAGTTTGGAGGATGACAAGGAGCATTGTCCATTATCAGGAGGCACTTAAGTGGCAAATTATTGTCCAATAGATATTTCTTCACACTGGGGCCAAACACGCCATTGAACCAATCTAAGAAAATGTCCTTTGTGACCCATGCCTTTTGTTAGACCTCCACATCACACCAAGTTAGACTTGCTGACACCGCATCTGCCAAACACTCGGGATTTTCAAAAAGATACACCAGTAAAGGCTTCACTTTGCAATCACCACTGGCATTAGCACAAAGCATCAAAGTTAGCCTGTCTTTCATAGGCTTATGTCCTGGCTGTGCCTATTCCTCCTGAGTAATGTAGGTCCTGTTGGGCATTTTCTTCCAAAACAGGCCTGTTTCATCACAAACACTTGTTGGGGAGGAATTGTTCAGCCTCTATGTACTCCTGGAATTCAGGCACATATTTTTCAGCCGCAATTTTGTCAGAACTGGCTGCCTCACCATGCCTCACAACACTATGTATGCCACTTGATTCTTAAATTTGTGAAACCAGCCTCTGCTGGCTTTAAATTCGCTCACTTCAGCACTCGTTGCAGGCATTTTCTTAATGAGATCATCATGCAACTGCCTTGCTTTTCACATATCATTGCCTCCAAACAGTATCTCCTGCTAACTGTTTCTCGTTGATCCACACCAACAACAACCTTTCCACATCTTCCAGCACTTGTGGTCTGGTTTTGTGATCACAGATGAACCTTTTGCAACAACAGCTTCCTTGATTTTACTTGAATTTTCTTGGCCACAATGGTAGCGATGGTAGAAAAGGGTTTACCATACAGCCTGGCCAGCTCACTGATACGCACTCCACTTTCATATTTTTCTATTATCTCCTTCTTCAGTTCTATCGTACATGTATTTCTGTTCCTCTTTGCCACAGGCTTACCACTAGGATCTTTCCTTGGACCCATGGTAGCTTATTTAGCAGTTGCAAGCACTAAAAACAGTGGAATAATGACAATATACTGGTATGAATGCGTGGGTGTGGGTGGGTGTCGCTCTCGCTTGTAAACAATAGCACACTGACGCTCCCTGGAGTGCGCGCTCAGCTGGGCGCCACGTGGACACGTCTGGTACGAATGTCGTTACACGAAGCAAACATCGTTACTCGCAATCAATTTTTTTTACGTTATAAATATCGTTACTCGAAAATAACGTAAGATGACAGCATCGTAACACGAGGTATGACTGTATATTTTTGGGGGTGTAAAAGGACTAGTCTATTTTACATTATTCCTTATGGGGATAAATTCGTTTGGTAATGGCACTTGAACAGCATTCTCGAACGAAAAAATATCGTAACTCGAGTTACCACTATTATATTATATGGGTTAGTCCGTCTGAGTTTTATGTAACGGATAACCACTAGTCAAACTACTCATGACCTACTTGACATCGGTTTACCAAACATTGCCGATCGTCAGTAGGTTCACACACCCTCTCTTGACAACAAGTAGATTCACACCCTCTCCTGTTTAGGAGTTGAATTTCTCTGTCTATAGATATGCTCTCTTCTGAGTTTATTCAACCTTGAAGTCCTTTTTATTATTTGTTTGCAATTGAGTCATTACGATTAGAAATTAGAGGATTTTGACTGTACGAGTCTTGGAGTATTAAGACAGTATGTCTTGTGGTTATATATATTGCAAAAAGGAGAATTCTTAGATCATATGCTAAGTTATGTGAATCTTTATATATAATAAATATAACAATTTTTGCCTTGTTTGGATCAGATTTCCCTTTCAGTATCTTTAATTTGAAAGTATTTTCTCATACTGAGGAGAGAACGAACCTAAGTAAAAATATCTTGTTACGAGGGGGCCAGACAGGCACCAAGATAGGGCCCTGATAATAATAAATGGGGGCCTCTGTCCGGGATGTTTGATCCAAGGTAAAGGGATATGATCTATGAGTTCTCATAAGCAATATAATAATTCTTATGAACTTATTTTCATAATGTCAGGATCATCTGAGGCTCAAGTACACCTTCATGCAGTCATTCTAAACCATCAGATAGGGGAGCTAGGTCTCAGCTTTATATTTGACAGTCTGTACAGAGAAGTCTCTAGAATGGGATGTTGCTAACTTGTTTGATTCCCAGCAATAATGGCTGCTGATGTTTGGCTCTCGCTTACCACTCACCCAGAAGATAAGCAATCACAGAGTATAAGTAACTATGTCTCTTCCCCTTTTGCTTTTGGTATTGGCAACACCATTATTGGACAGAGTGAAAAAAAAGTGATTTTGGCAAGTTCTTGTTAAGTGCCTCCCTATAAGGTTGGAGCTCTGGGGATTGATTTGTCTCCCTCTGTTATTGGACATGCCTAGAGCATCCACACGATGGGAGTTAGCATGGTTGGTGCTGTTGTTTTCGCCCTTAGTATTGGGACCACCCAGGGAGGTACTACCGTCCTGCCAGGTGACTGTGAAACAGAAACCTGAAACTGTTTTACATGATGGTAGGATTGCTGGTGTCTTTTTTCTGTCTCATAAACACGCTGGATAACAGGTATATCTAGCTACTTCTACTTACACTTTAGGTCACACTACACTGGCATACACATGCATATATATACATACACACATCTAGGTTTTTCTTCTTTTTCTTAATAGCTCTTGTTCCTTTTATTTTCTCTATTGTCCATGGGGAAGTGGAAAAGAATCTTTCCTCCGTAAGCCATGCGTGTCGTATGAGGCGACTAAGATGCCGGGAGCAATGGGCTATAACCCCTTCTCCTGTACAAATCTACTAAAAACGAGAAGAAAAACTTTATAAAATTGGGTTGTCTGAATGTGCGTGGATGTAGTGCGGATGATAAGAAAGAGATGATTGCCGATGTTATGAATGAAAAGAAGTTGGATGTCCTGGCCCTAAGCGAAACAAAGCTGAAGGGGGTAGGCGAGTTTCAGTGGGGAGAAATAAATGGGATTAAGTCAGGAGTATCTGAGAGAGTTAGAGCTAAGGAAGGGGTAGCAATAATGTTGAAGGATCAGTTATGGAAGGAAAAGAGGGAATATAAATGTGTAAATTCAAGGATTATGTGGATTAAAATAAGGGTCGGATGCGAAAAGTGGGTCATAATAAGCGTGTATGCACCTGGAGAAGAGAGGAGTGTAGAGGAGAGAGAGAGATTTTGGGAGATGTTAAGCGAATGTATAGGAACTTTTGAACCAAATGAGAGAGTAATTGTGGTAGGGGACCTAAATGCTAAAGTGGGAGAAACATGCAGAGAGGGTGTAGTAGGTAAGTTTGGGGTGCCAGGTGTAAATGATAATGGGAGCCCTTTGATTGAACTTTGTATAGAAAGGGGTTTAGTTATAGGTAATACATATTTTAAGAAAAAGAGGATAAATAAGTATACAAGATATGATGTAGGGCGTAATGACAGTAGTTTGTTGGACTATGTATTGATAGATAAAAGACTGTTGAGTAGACTTCAGGATGTACATGTTTATAGAGGGCTACAGATATATCAGATCACTTTTTAGTTATAGCTACAGTGGGAGTAAAAGGTAGATGGGATACAAGGAAAATAGAATCAGTAAGTAAAAGAGAGGTGAAGGTTTATAAACTAAAAGAGGAGGCAGTTAGGGTAAGATATAAACAACTATTGGAGGATAGATGGGCTAGTGAGAGTGTAGGCAATGGGGTCGAAAATGTATGGGGTAGATTTAAAAATGTAGTGTTAGAGTGTTCAGCAGAAGTTTGTGGTTACAGGCGAGTGGGTGCGGGAGGGAAGAGGAGCGATTGGTGGAATGATGATGTAAAGAGAGTAGTAAGGGAGAAAAAGTTAGCATATGAGAGGTTTTTACAAAGTAGAAGTGATGCAAGGAGGGAAGAGTATATGGAGAGAAAAAGAGAGGTTAAAAGAGTAGTGAAGCAATGTAAAAGAGAGCAGATGAGAGAGTGGGTGAGATGTTATCAGCAAATTTTGTTGAAAATAAGAAAAAGTTTTGGAATGAGATTAATAAGTTGAAGAAGCCTAGAGAACAAATGGATTTGACAGTTAAAAATAGGAGAGGAGAGTTATTAAATGGAGAGTTAGAGGTATCGGGAAGATGGAGAGAATATTTTGAGGATTTGTTAAATGTTGATGAAGACGGGGAAGCTGTGATTTCGTGTGTAGGGCAAGGAGGAATAACATCTTGTAGGAGTGTGGAAGAGCCAGTTGTGGGTGTAGGGAAGTTCGTGAGGCAGTGGGTAAAATGAAAGGGGTAAGGCAGCTGGGATTGATGGGATAAAGATAGAAATGTTAAAAGCAGGTGGGGATATAATTTTGGAGTGGTTGGTGCTATTATTTAATAAATGTATGGAAGAGGGTAAGGTACCTAGGGATTGGCAGAGAGCGTGTATTGTTCCTTTGTATAAAGGCAAAGGGGACAAAAGAGAGTGCAAAAATTATAGGGGAATAAGTCTGTTGAGTGTACCTGGTAAAGTGTATGGTAGAGTTATTATTGAAAGAATTAAGAGTAAAACAGAAAGCAGGATAGCAGATGAACAAGGGGGCTTTAGGAAAGGTAGGGGTGTGTAGACCAAGTGTTTACAGTGAAACATATAGGTGAACAGTATTTGGATAAGGGTAAAGATGTTTTTGTGGCATTTATGGATTTGGAAAAGGCGTATGATAGGGTAGATAGGGGGCAATGTGGCAGATGTTGCAGGTGTATGGAATAGGAGGAAGGTTACTGAAAGCAGTGAAGAGTTTTTATGAGGATAGTGAGGCTCAGGTTAGAGTGTGTAGGAGGGAAGGGACTATTTCCCAGTAAAAGTGGGCCTTAGACAAGGATGTGTGATGTCACCGTGGTTGTTCAATATATTTATAGATGGGGTTGTAAGAGAAGTGAATGCGAGGGTCTTGGCAAGAGGTGTTGGGCTAAAAGATAAAGAAGCAAATACAAAGTGGGAGTTGTCACAGTTGCTTTTTGCTGATGACACTGTGCTTTTGGGAGATTCTGAAGAGAAGCTGCAGAGGTTGGTGGATGAATTTGGTAGGGTGTGTAAAAGAAGAAAATTGAAAGTGAATATAGGAAAGAGTAAGGTGATGAGGATAACAAAAAGAATAGGTGACGAAAGATTGGATATCAGATTGGAGGGAGAGAGTATGGAGGAGGTGAATGTATTCAGATATTTGGGAGTGGACATGTCGGCGGATGGGTCTATGAAGGATGAGGTGAATCATAGAATTGATGAGGGGAAAAGGGTGAGTGGAGCACTTGAGTCTGTGGAGACAAAGAACCTTGTCCATGGAAGTAAAGAGGGGAATGTATGAGAGTATAGTTATACCAACGCTCTTATATGGGTGTGAAGCATGGGTGATGAATGTTGCAACGAGGAGAAGGCTGGAGGCAGTGGAGATGTCATGTCTGAGGTCAATGTGTGGTGTGAATATAATGCAGAGAATTCGGAGTTTGGAAATTAGGAGGAGGTGCGGGATTACCAAAACGATTGTCCAGAGAGCTGAGGAGGGGTTGTTGAGGTGGTTTGGACATGTAGAGAGAATGGAACGAGACAGAGTGACTTCGAGAGTGTATAAATCTGTAGTGGAGGGAAGGCGGGGTAGGGGTCGGCCTAGGAAAGGTTGGAGGGAGGGGGTAAAGGAAGTTTTGTGTGCGAGGGCTTGGATTTCCAGCAAGCATGTGTAAGCGTATTTGATAGGAGTGAATGGAGGCATATTGTTTTAATACTTGACGTGCTGTTGGAGTGTGAGCAAAGTAACATTTATGAAGGATTCAGGAAACGGCAGGCCGGACTTGAGTTCTGGAGATGGGAAGTACAGTGCCGGCACTCTGAAGGAGGGGTGTAAATGTTGCAGTTTTATAACTGTAGTGTAAAGCACCCTTCTGGCAAGACAGTGATGGAGTGAATGATGATGAAAGTTTTTCTTTTTCGGGCCACCCTGCCTTGGTGGGAATCGGCCGATGTGTTAATAAAAAAAAAAATATTGGGACCAAGAACCTTTCAGTCATTTTGTGAGTCACTGCTGTCCTGGGACGAAGGATATCATTCTAGTTTGTGTTTTGAAAGGATACAAGTTAAGGGATGACATTTTGGAACAGAACATACTCAGGTTCCTTAATGTTCATTGCAGATTAATGTGAACTTCATTAATATGGTCTGCAGTCTTGCTGTTGGCATTATTGGTTCAGCTACTTTTCTAGCTGTTAATGCTGGTGTCTGCAATTTCTGTATATAGAAATCTTTTTAGTGCTATTGGTCTCATTGTTCTTATTGTCTATGTCTTGCAGACATTAAAGACTAAGATGAGAAACAAGACTTGTATTTGTTCAAGCTTTTGTGGAAACAAGTGTGCGGTGCGAGATTATTACCTCTGGTCCTCTGGAACGAGTGTTCAGCGGAGATGAGGAAAAAACTGTAATGGCTATTCTTGGAGGGAGAGAGAGAAGTCAGGGTGACACACTACAGTCACGGGTGACATGTTAGTCACGGTTGACACCACATAAAATTCTTCAAAAGAATTTGCTTAAGGAAATGTCAAACTACTGTCATGAAGACATTACAAGTGCTCTTGACAGGATGTTTAAGCCGGGGAAGTCACTGGTTGAGTCGGACTTGTCAGAGGAACTTATGGCAAGCGACATGTGCATTCTCGTATTGTTTTCCTCGTGTGTGAGCCAGCGATTGTCTTCCTGTCTGTTATTGTCTGAGTCATTGCTCCAGCAACTTGTGTTGTGACTCAGTTATGAGGACGCTTGGAGAAGCGGTTCTTCTGAACCTCAAGACATGCTTTGAAAACTACGGTTTTCTCGCCATATTGTCTTGTGCTGCTGCATTTCTTCTAAGTATCTCGCTTGGAACTCCTTCGTCGCCTGGAAGAAGTCATTTTGGAGGTATCCATGTCCAGCAGACGGACATGAACAGAGACGCGACCGACACTTCAGGAAGAGCCAGATGCTCTTCGTATTTACTTCAAGACGTCATCATTCTTGATGCCTGGGTAGAGGTTTCACTTCCAGTATTAGTGTTTTTTGCATACTTCCTGACATACTAGCCTCTATATTACAAGCTAGTCCCTGAGCAGAAGTTGGTACACTTCTGACACTAGCCTCTATAGTACTGTACAAGCTAATCTCTGAGCAAGAACCTGCCTATGCCTCCTGACATACTAGCCTCTATATTACAAGCTAGTCCCTGAGCAGAAGTTGGTACACTTCTGACACTAGCCTCAACTGTTCAAATCACCCTGACTGTTTCTCTCCGACTTCAGTTTTCACCGAGATAGTGTTTTGACTGTGAATGTTATTTATATGTTCATCATGTATCTACTAGTGTCAACTTTTAGTGTTCATCAAGCGGTTGCTGGTTAGAAAATTATTATTGAAAAGAACATCATGAGGTAGTGTCTGAGGTGTCACCGCCTCTTGACTTCTTTTCCGGTCTCGGAGCTGTGTCGTGAGCTCCCGCTACCGGACCCACTCACTTCTTCAGTGCTCTAGAGGAAAATGCTGGTATTGACTGGGCGACATTATTCGTCTATGATGCTAGCAAGTCACTCATCAATGGTAATCCTGAGTCTGACACTTGAAGCTTCTGCCGTTTCTGCACTGTGAGCTGGACGAGATGCAGTGGACATTACCGTCAGTGGTCAATGTTTCAACATTTTGCACTTGTTCAACACTTACCATGATGATGTTAAGGCATACTGTATAAGCCAGTCACCAAACTTGACTAGGTTGGAGATGATGCGTCCTTGACTATATCTATCAAGGCAGTACTTTTGTTTAATGTAGGTTAATATAGGATTCACTACATGATTGTGATGAAAAGTTGGAGGAGTTTTGACAGTTATATGGCTGTACTAGTTCTACAAGAATAATTTTTGTATTAAAATATTTCTTTAAAGAACTATTTAGAAATGATGAATCTAGATAAACTAACCAGTGAAAATGGAAGTTTATAAAATTAATTCTTCATGTGACTTAGATTTATCTTATTCTAAATATTAGAGAAATGTAAGTGTCTAGTTATGCATTGTAATGAAAATGCATAGTTTAAGTTTGAGTACAATAAAATTAGAGAAATTTTATATATAAAGTTTACTTAAGGATTTATTTAAAAATTTGTATTTAACAATTTATTTTTCTCTACATTTTTCTTTTACTCATGTTAACTTTGATATTTATAGCTTGTCTGCTGATCACTGCTTTTTGTGATCATCTTTAAGTCTGTTCCTTTACTAAACTTGACTGTCTCGACAGTACATATCCTGAAGTATTCGATTGTCTCAACAGACCTTGCGGAGGAGTGCTGAGCTGCGACGCTACAAATGAAATTACTCAGCTGTCGTCGTATCTTTGGACGCTCCTCCACAAGCTCCGTGGGCGATACTTCCTTATTATTAAAGCTCCTTGTGCGACCTGCGGTCATGAGGGGGAGGTGTTACGTGATTCACTCTTACCCGACATTGTATATTCGAGCATATTCCAGTAAAATATGTCTCTATGTTAATTATTAATATTAACGTTATTTTAAGTATGGTACGAGCATGTTGCTTTTTATAAAATATGGTAAAACTAATATTATATTATATTATATTTTATGGGTTAGTCCGTCTGAGTTTTATGTAACGGATAACCACTAGTCAAACTACCGGTCACTTGTCAAGGTACTGGCCGGTTTCCCCCTTTAAGTCACGTGACCTACTTGACATCAGTTTACCAAACATTGCCGATCGTCAGTAGGTTCACACACCCTCTCTTGACAACAAGTAGATTCACACCCTCTCCTGTTTAGGAGTTGAATTTCTCTGTCTATAGATATGCTCTCTTCTGAGTTTATTCAACCTTGAAGTCCTTTTTATTATTTGTTTGCAATCGAGTCATTACGATTAGAAATTAGAGGATTTTGACTATGAATCTTTGAGTATTAAGACAGTATGTCTTGTGGTTATATATATTGCAAAAAGGAGAATTCTTAGATCATATGCTAAGTTATGTGAATCTTTATATATAATTAATATTACGATTTTTGCCTTGTTTGGATCAGATTTCCCTTTCAATATCTTTATTTGAAAGTATTTTCTCATACTGAGGAGAGAACGAACCTACGTAAAAATATCTTGTTACAAGGGGGCCAGACAGGCACCAAGATAGGGCCCTGATCGTAATACTGGTCAACATGAGCCAGGTCTGGTGTTAAAAAAATTGAAACTGAGAAGTACTTTGCAGTTTTAACCCTTTCAGGGTCCAAGCTGTAGATCTACGCATTGTCCACAGGGTCCAAGAATTTAAAAAAAAAAAAAAAAAAAATCTAGTGAAATGGTAGAGAATCTTTTTCTGGAGGTAATAAAACAAAGTATGAAATTTGGTGAAAAACTGATGAAATTACACTATCATGAATTTGACTGTCAGTGATATTTACATATCGGCGATTTTGCCCACTTTGACTCCTATTTTAGGCCAATTACATTATTCCAGTTGACCAAATTCTTAGCTATTTCATTAGTATTACTTCTATTTTATCGATTGAGCACAAGAAACTGCCCAATCAACTATTTCAACTAGCCAATAAAGTGATCAGAAATTGGTAATTTCACCAATTTCACACAGTTCAAATTATTCCAATTTCAAAACAGCGTCCAGCATAAACAATGCAGGCATTTCTGGCACTAAAATAACATTTCCTCTGTTTATTAGTTAAGTTTCCAGGCTTTACAGATGAATTCCATTTTTTTTTTTTTTATTTACATAAAGATTTTTTATTCACACCAAACAATAGATGAATTACTCTTATGCAATATTGTAATAATTGTATAAACATTATCAGTACATTTGTAAATGTTTATCAGACCCACCAGTTGACGTGTATTGGTCGCATGATGCGATTTGTTTACTCTTGAAAATCAGCAAAAATCAAACATTTCCGCTAATTTGAGCTCAATTAGAAGCTATTTTCATTACTAAAACCAATCGTAATCATCTCTATTTCTGAATTATATCTTCCATTCTATCAAATGAGACCAAGAAACAGCGAATACAACCGTAATAACCACATGAAAATACACCTCAGGATTTACTTTATATGATGCACACTTACCACATATGTATTCTCTCATATCTAGGCCCAAATTTACCGATCTCAGCTTATCTGAGTGAGCCGAGCTCATGGCGTAGATCGACGGCTTGGACCCTATGGATAATGCGCAGATCTATGGCTTGGACCCTGAAAGGGTTAAGCTCTGTCACCATATAATTCCTAACATATTTTGGCATCAGCAGAACAATTTCTTCAGATTGTTGGTGAAAAATATGACTGCTTACCACTTCCACAACTGCCAGATTCTTTAAGGTGTCCCATCAGAAATGGATCAAATTGTGCGATAAGTTCCATGATTCCTAAAAAATTTCCATTATGCTTGGATGCTATGATCTCTTCACTACCCCTCTTCCTCATTTACATCAATGACCTACCGAATGCATCACAACTACTCAAACCCATATTATTTGCAGATGACACTACATATGTCTTCTCTCACCCAAACCCAGTCATACTGGCCAACACTGTTAATGCTGAATTACAGAAAATATCTACCTGGATGATGACTAATAATCTTACTCTCAATAATAATAAATAATAATAAATAATAATAAATAATAATAAATAATAATAAATAATAATAAATAATAATAAATAATAATAAATAATAATAAATAATAATAAATAATAATAAATAATAATAAATAATAATAAATAATAATAAATAATAATAAATAATAATAAATAATAATAAATAATAATATAATAATGATAATATAATAATAAAATAATAATAATTATTAATCATGATACAATGATAAACATATACATATTAATAGATGACATACAACCTAATAACATCAAATAATAATAGCAATGAAAAATATGGTAATAATTATAATAATAATAAATAATAATAAATAATAATAAATAATAATAAATAATAATAAATAATAATAAATAATAATAAATAATAATAATAAATAATAATAATAAATAATAAATAATAATAATAAATAAATAATAATAATAATAATATAATAATAATAATAATAATATAATAATAATAATAATAATAATAATAATAATATAATAATAATAATAAAGTTTATTTAGACATGATACAATGTTGTTATTTAGACATGATACATAGGTATAAATGAGGTGTACATGCCAAAAGCCCCTAATATGCTGTGCATTGTGGGCATTCTTAAGATTAAGTATTAGTAGACTACATGGTAAAAAATTATGGTTGATAATTTATAAAATAAGTATAATTGTGTATATAAGTTGTAAAATTTGGATACAAGTTGAACATAATAATCTATTAATTGTAGCAATGCAATTAATTGAGTGAGATAACAATTTAAAACAATTAGTTGCATTGCAATTACAGTTTATGTGGTCATTATAATGTAAATGTTATAGTAACAGTTAGCTCAGTATGTATGTATTATTCATAACAGGTTTTTACATTTAAGTGATTAATCAGGTTTATACATTTAAGTGATTAATCAACTTTGTTGGGAATGTTTGATATTGTGCACTTAGGTTTGGGTGAGGTGGTGGTTTTTTAGCATCTTTTTGAATTGGGGCACAGGCAAGGTTTCTTTGGCAATCACAGGTAATTAATTCCAAATTTTCGGGCCTTTTATATGCATTGAGTTTTTGCATAGTGTTTGGAAACAGAGCTACAAATGTTCCACTTAACATAACGCTCAATGGATCACTCATGGTCTGGTCAATTACCTCTAAACTGATGCTAACCAGAAATAATTATGTCAAGATTTTTATTTTATCTGAGAATGGGTAAGGCCCTCTTTCCCTTCTCTCAGGGCTGGATTTATAAGGGGGCAACTGCCCTGGGCCCCCCTACCAGAGGGGCCCCCAGATGAAGGACTTCCTTTATAACAATGTAATTATGAAAAAATTAGTTTATTATTAAAACAAATTAACAAATAGTGTGTGTGGGGGCATCAGAAAATAGAAAGAAAGAGTGACCCCCATCTGCCCCCTCCCCTTCTCCCTTTGAATAACTTAACTATTTCTGGTTAGCATCAGTTTAGAGGTAATTGACCAGACCATGAGGTCAGAGGTGACCAGGGTGCGCATGTCTGTGTGCGAGGTAGCTATTGTGTGTATGGCTTTGATTGGCTATGTTGACCTCAGAAGGGCTACTTCTGGTTAATGTCAGTGTAGAGGTCAATGACAGTCAGTTGGTGGCCTGGGGCTATATGTGTGTGTTCGTCGACCGCTTTTAGTGCTAGACAATAGTATGGGGCAGTGGTGTCAGTGCTTTAGATGTGTGTTGCTCACAAAGGTTTGAAATATATTATTGTTTTGTAATTACATCTTACACACACACACACACACACACACACACACACACGCGTGTGTGTGTGCATGCGCGCACAGTGGCGTGCAGGGGGCCGATGGGGCGGTGGCCTCGGGCATCCAAATGGGGAGGAGCATCTAATTAGAGGGAAATAAGATAGTGATTTTGAAATTTCAGCGGTGATAAATCAATTTTTGGAGGCTCATCGCACTACAGAGGCAGTGGTTAGCCCTTTATTCCTTTAACATTGTGTAACATTTTTTGGTACCCAGTTTTATTATCAGGATGTGAAAATAGGGTTCCATCAATCTTCTTGTGATCTGAAAGGACTTATTCATATCTTGAATTTGAAGACGAAATTATCCACAATGCAATACATTTGGCTAATGAATATTGTGGAAATTGGGGAACACCAATTGCATAAACAAGAAGAATAATGCCTGGACAGTCAGCAAGAGATAGTGGACAGACGGCACGAGAAGAAATGAATAGAGTAATGGTAGAGATTGTAAAGCGATTAAAAACAAATTGAAGGGCGCAGTGCCCGCCTCCAAGGACGCGGGCGCAGTGCCCGCCTCCAAGGACGCGGGCGCAGTGCCCGCCTCCAGGACGCGGGCGCAGTGCCCGCCTCCAAGCGCGGCGCAGTGCCGCCTCGACGGGCGCAGTGCCCGCCTCCAGAGCGCACCGCCGACGGGCGCAGTGCCCGCCTCCAGAGGCTGCGAGGCGCAGTGCCCGCCTCCAGAGGGACGCGGGCGCAGTGCCCGCCTCCAAGGACTCGGGCGCAGTGCCCGCCACTCCAAGGACTCGGCGCAGTGCCCGCCTCGCAGTGGCAAGGACTCGGGCGCAGTGCCCGCCTCCAAGGACTCGGGCGCAGTGCCCGCCTCCAAGGACTCGGGCGCAGTGCCCGCCTCCAAGGACTCGGGCGCAGTGCCCGCCTCCAAGGACTCGGGCGCAGTGCCCGCCTCCAAGGACTCGGGCGCAGTGCCCGCCTCCAAGGACTCGGGCGCAGTGCCGCCTCAGACTCGGGCGCATGCCCGCTCCAAGGACTCGGGCGCAGTGCCCGCCTCAAGACTTCGGGCGCAGTGCCGCCTCCAAGGACTCGCGCAGTGCCCGCCTCAAAGACTCGGCATGCCGTCCATGACTCGGGCGCAGTGCCCGCCTCCAAGACTCGGCGCAGTGCCCGCTCCAAGAGCGCAGTCCCCTATATCGGGCGCAGTGCCCGCCTTATAATGTATGTATACGTTGTGCCGTATTGGTAAAAACTGGTCAATTAGCAAGAACTCGTTTAAAATTAAGTACTTTCTAAAATTTTCTCTCATACGTTTAAAGATGTATCATTTTTCATTTATGTTAATGTAAAAATTTATAATTTTGTACCAAAACAAAGTTACCTAACCTTATTATAACAAGCGCAATTTTATTTAGCCTAATCCAACTTGTTATATTTTAGATAAGTTTACAATAATTTAATAATAAACAATGAAATATATTTATATTTTTCGTTAGGTGGAGAATGATTTTTGCAAAATTATTGCATATACAAATTTTCGCTTGCCTTATTAGGCAAGAAGACCGTTGGTATTTAAGCCAAAATCGCAAATTTTACCTATTCAGTACGACATTATATATGAAGTCCTCGTATTCAAGACAACTTAACACCATATTAAAATATATGAAACCAGAAAGTTTCCACAATGTTTTTTAAAATTTACTTTCACAAGGCTTATGCATCCTATTGAAGCTTAAATTTGGGTTAAAACATCAGTCAACTGCTACGACTGTAAATAATGTTGATGTTAATTTACCTGACTGGATTGAGAGAAGTAACATTATTCTCAGGCAGTGGTTCTTAATCCCTGGGTCGCCAACCAAAATTGAGGGTGGAGGGAGTGGTGAGAACGTGGACTGTTGGGTGGAGGGAGTGGCGAGAACGTGGACTGTTGGGTGGAGGGAGTGGCGAGAACGTGGACTGTTGGGTGGAGGGAGTGGCGAGAACGTGGACTGTTGGGTGGAGGGAGTGGCGAGAACGTGGACTGTTGGGTGGAGGGGGGGATGGCTGGGGTGAGAACGTGGACTGTTGGGTGGAGGGAGTGGCGAGAACGTGGACTGTTGGGTGGAGGGAGTGGCGAGAACGTGGACTGTTGGGTGGAGGGAGTGGCGAGAACGTGGACTGTTGGGTGGAGGGAGTGGTGAGAACGTGGACTGTTGGGTGGAGGGAGTGGCGAGAACGTGGACTGTTGGGTAAAGGGAGTGGCGAGAACCTGGACTGTTGGGTGGAGGGAGTGGCGAGAACCTGGACTGTTGGGTGGAGGGAGTTTCGAGAACCTGGACTGTTGGGTGGAGGGAGTTTCGAGAACCTGGACTGTTGGGTGGAGGGAGTTTCGAGAACCTGGACTGTTGTGTGGAGGGAGTTTCGAGAACCTGGACTGTTGGGTGGAGGGAGTAGCGAGAGTTGAATTTTGGGGCATGAAGCAAAGACGAGTGAGAACGTGAGCTTTGAGAGGCGCGTGAGTTCCCTGTTTTCTAATATGTTGGACAAGGTAGATTATAGGGATTAAAATAAACATGATATTAGGAGACGGGGGGAACTGACGTGCCCCTTGAGGCTGGCGAGGGAGTGACCCCCTCGACTGTGGGATGGTGTGGAAGAGGGGGGGTAGAGTTCCATGACTGTGGGGAGATGGGAGGGGTGAAACACCCTGAAATGTGGGATTGGGGAGGGGCAGGTCTTGATCTGTGAGCAGACTAGAACGTGAAAGGGATGATTCCTTGGAATATGAGATGCGGTCGAGGCCCTGGACTGTTAGGTGGACGGGGGGGTCGAGGCCCTGGACTGTTAGGTGGACGGGGGGGTCGAGGCCCTGGACTGTTAGGTGGACGGGGGGGTCGAGGCCCTGGACTGTTAGGTGGACGGGGGTCGAGGCCCTGGACTGTTAGGGTGGACGGGGTCGAGGCCCTGGACTGTTAGGTGGAGGGGGGTCGAGGCCCTGGACTGTTAGGTGGAGGGGGGTCGAGGCCCTGGACTGTTAGGTGGAGGGGGGTCGAGGCCCTGGACTGTTAGGTGGAGGGGGGTCGAGGCCCTGGACTGTTAGGTGGAGGGGGGCGAGGCCCTGGACTGTTAGGTGGAGGGGGTCGAGGCCCTGGACTGTTAGGGTGGAGGGGGCTCGAGGCCCTGGACTGTTAGGGGGGGGGGGTCGAGGCCCTGGACTGTTAGGGTGGAGGGGGTCGAGGCCCTGGACTGTTAGGGTGGAGGGGGTCGAGGCCCTGGACTGTTAGGGTGGAGGGGGTCGGGCCCTGGACTGTTAGGGTGGAGGGGGCCGAGGCCCTGGACTGTTAGGGTGGAGGGGGCGAGGCCCTGGACTGTTAGGTGGAGGGGGTCGAGGCCCTGGACTGTTAGGTGGAGGGGGTCGAGGCCCTGGACGTTAGGTGGAGGGTCGGCCCTGACTGGGTGGAGGGGGTCGAGGCCCTGGACTGTTAGGGTGGAGGGGGTCGAGGCCCTGGACTGTTAGGTGGAGGGGTCGAGGCCCTGGACTGTTAGGTGGAGGGGGTCGAGGCCCTGGACTGTTAGGGTGGAGGGGGTCGAGGCCCTGGACTGTTAGGTGGAGGGGGTCGAGGCCCTGGACTGTTAGGGTGGAGGGGGTCGAGGCCCTGGACTGTTGGTGGAGGGGGCGAGGCCCTGGACGTTAGGTGGAGGGGGTCGAGGCCCTGGACTGTTAGGTGGAGGGGGTCGAGGCCCTGGACTGTTAGGTGGAGGGGTCGAGGCCCTGGACTGTTAGGTGGAGGGGGTCGAGGCCCTGGACTGTTAGGTGGAGGGGGCCGAGGCCCTGGACTGTTAGGTGGAGGGGGTCGAGGCCCTGGACTGTTAGGGTGGAGGGGGTCGAGGCCCTGGACTGTTAGGGTGGAGGGGGTCGAGGCCCTGGACTGTTAGGTGGAGGGGGTCGAGGCCCTGGACTGTTAGGTGGAGGGGGTCGAGGCCCTGGACTGTTAGGTGGAGGGGGTCGAGGCCCTGGACTGTTAGGTGGAGGGGGTCGAGGCCCTGGACTGTTAGGTGGAGGGGGTCGAGGCCCTGGACTGTTAGGTGGAGGGGTCGAGGCCCTGGACTGTTAGGTGGAGGGGGTCGAGGCCCTGGACTGTTAGGGTGGAGGGGTCGAGGCCCTGGACTGTTAGGTGGAGGGGTCGAGCCTGGACTGTTAGGTGGAGGGTCGAGGCCCTGGACTGTTAGGTGGAGGGGGCGAGGCCCTGACTGTAGTGGAGGGGGTCGAGGCCCTGGACTGTTAGGTGGAGGGGGTCGAGGCCCTGGACTGTTAGGTGGAGGGGGCGAGGCCCTGGACTGTTAGGTGGAGGGGGTCGAGGCCCTGGACTGTTAGGTGGAGGGGGTCGAGGCCCTGACTGTTAGGTGGAGGGGTCGAGGCCCTGGACTGTTAGGTGGAGGGGGTCGAGGCCCTGGACTGTTAGGTGGAGGGTCGAGGCCCTGGACTGTTAGGTGGAGGGGGTCGAGGCCCTGGACTGTTAGGTGGAGGGGGCGAGGCCCTGACTGTTAGGTGGAGGGGGTCCGAGGCCCTGGACTGTTAGGTGGAGGGGGTCGAGGCCCGACCGTAGTGGAGGTCGGGCCCTGGACTGTTAGGTGGAGGGGGTCGAGGCCCTGGACTGTTAGGTGGAGGGGTCGAGGCCCTGGACTGTTAGGTGGAGGGGGTCGAGGCCCTGGACTGTTAGGTGGAGGGGGTCGAGGCCCTGGACTGTTAGGTGGAGGGGGTCGAGGCCCTGGACTGTTAGGTGGAGGGGGGTCGAGGCCCTGGACTGTTAGGTGGAGGGGCGAGGCCCTGGACTGTTAGGTGGAGGGGGTCGAGGCCCTGGACTGTTAGGTGGAGGGGGTCGAGGCCCTGGACTGTTAGGTGGAGGGGGTCGAGGCCCTGGACTGTTAGGGTGGAGGGGGTCGAGGCCCTGGACTGTTAGGTGGAGGGGGTCGAGGCCCTGGACTGTTAGGGTGGAGGGGTCGAGGCCTGACTTTAGGTGGAGGTCAGGCCCTGGACTGTTAGGGTGGAGGGGGTCGAGGCCCTGGACTGTTAGGTGGAGGGGTCGAGGCCCTGGACTGTTAGGTGGAGGGGGACGAGGCCCTGGACTGTTAGGTGGAGGGGGGGTCGAGGCCCTGGACTGTTAGAGGGAGAAATTTTGAAGTGTTCTTCAACGTCTTTAATCGTATTTATGTTAAGTGTCTTGATGCTGAGCTCCGGTGTCATCGATCCTTGCTGAAAAGTGCAGAAATTTTCGATGTTCTATACTAATTTTATAATAAATTATTTGTGTAAAGCACTGGCTTACTATACTACTAAATGACCCAGTGTTATGTAAGAGTAGGCTATCTCCTTCCCCCCGATAAAAATCGTTCAACTTAAATACGCTTTATGTAGGCTTTGCATACAAACTATTTTTTTTTACAATGGGCCTACTACCTCAATCTTCAAGGATGGACGTAGAATAGGGCAGTGAAAAAAAAGGTTTTGGGTAGACAGGACGATAGGGGTAAGTGACTTAACCACGCTAAAACGAGTTTTCTAACATCATTGAAGCCTATTTGGGAGTGTAATTTTCAAACGTCTATAATATTTTTCATTACTAATTAACAGCCAATTTTTATCTACTACTACATCCCAGAATTTTATGCCGTGAATATATTTCTCTATTTGCTCGTTCCTGTAGTGTGAAAGGGGTAGGTGGATGAAAGGAATATACGCAGGCGAGAGCGAGCTTCCCACAGCTAATATGTGAATTCCGTCGTAGGCCACACAGGTCCGTCGCCGGCCACATGGGCGAGGGTCTGCGTTCGATTCCCAGCGCGGGTAGAGACATTGGGCGTGTTTCTTTACACTGGTTGTCTATGTTCACCCATCAGTAAAATGGGTACCTGGGAGTTAGTCGACTGGTGTGGGTCGCATCCTGGGATAATGACCTAATTTGCCCGAAATACTCTGCATAACAAGGGGCTTTCTATATAGTAGTATAGCATTGATGTCAGCTATGCCTGTATACCATGTACATGTACTTGTAGTAAATAATTATATTATTACTATTCTTAAGAGGGAAGAAGGAACGTAAGGGACAGGGAGAGGGTTATGGATGAAAATGTCAGTCTCTATAGACTTAACTGACGTCAAACATTGGAGAAGCCCCTTTTATGACGTCATGTGTACCGGAAATCCGTCATGACCACCAGATGACTGTCACTGATTACATCAACACCGGGGTGAGTAAACAATGACTGATGCCGGCAAGTAGAAAGAAATGCATAAACAAGAGTTGGGTGCGGGTTCGTAGGAAACGGGAGGATAGAAGAGGTGATAACCAATATTAAGACTGGTCTGAAGATGACAGTACAAAATGAATGAATTGCAAGGCAGAGAACAGGAGGCATCGCGCATTAGTTTATATTTAAATACAATATTGACACTACCCACATGCTACATCTACTAGATACATTAACTGCACTTTATAGCGAAACTAATTTCTAACATAATAATCATCCAATAAATGTTAACTATCCAGTGGGGGTCTTCATACACTATTTCTGACCCCATAATCCTATTTTATGATAACTCTGCCCCTCAGGGGGCAGGGGCCTTTATACTGGTGAGGGGCTCTTATCTAAGGAATTTGACCTGTCCTCTCCTTGGATCGAGCCTAATTACATCCCATTAACCCAAGAGCTATATGACCTACAGGTTTAGCGCTCCCCCTATGAATGAATAATAATCTATCTTTTAGGCGCTAATCTGGCGTCAAAAATTAAATCAGCAGATGTGGGAAGAGCGAAGCTCACTAGGCAGTATAAAGACAGGAAATAACTAGCATGAAACTGTGTCAGTAGGGGAAGTGATAAGGGGGAAAGGTAGGCTCATATATAAAACTAGATTGAAAACAACACTGAGAAGAAAGCCTACATATATGTCCAAGTCATATTCCATCACAAATGAAGAGTTTCATGAATACAGAAACAGAGTTGACAGCAGAGGCAATGTGATGCATGGGGTGGATGCGCAGCATGGTGGTATTAGGCCTCTGCTGTCAGGAAAAATGGTAAGGGAGTCAAGTCATGAGGTTCAAACTATTTCATTTTGATCAGGGGGAAGCACTAAACCTGTAATAGTCGTATGGAACTTAGGTAATGAGGCATTCAGATTATATCCAAAGATAAGGAGGACAAGTTCAGTTCTTTGGATCAAGAGCCCCCTCACCGACCCCTTGAAGGAGAGGGGTTCGATTAAAAAAAAACCGGTGGTGGGTGGGAGGTGGTCTAGTGGAGTGCAGCCGTGGTGCTGATGGCGTCACGTGTGGGCGAGCCAGCAGCCACACCCATCACCGCTGTCTGCTTTATCAGAACTGACGTAGTAAACACACTAGCTTCACTCAAACTTTAAACAAAATGTACTGCATTACTCTTATAAGACTCGGCGAAGAGGTTTTTGACTTCCTTACTCCGCTGAAACAGATTCTTAAGACTGTATTTAACCTTTATTAAGCAAGCATTAAATGTGCTAAACATTATTAGCCTATTATAGCACTTTCCAAGTAAAACCCGAGAATCAATATATTATAAATAGGAGGAATTTATACGGAGAGCGAGCATGGACAAGCCTGGTCTCAAACCCAGACGTTGCTAGGGACGCGTTGCTAAGGCTCAACACTTCTAGTATCTCATTGTGGCCAAATGTATAACCCAACCTCACACCACCATGACACGTGCACATTTGAACGTTGCCATAGGATTGATTACCAACCACCGTGTTGCCAGTGTCGCTTATTTGAGGTTATCTATCTTTGATGGGTTTCAAAAGTGTTTACTCATGCAGCCCGGCCCTGGGCCAGCCTTGTCTGGCTAACCAGGCTGTTGCTACTGGTGATCCACTAGCCCACATCCATCACAGCCTGGTTGATTCTGCACTTTGTGGAGGTACTCTAGTTTCCTCTTTTAAGACTTCAACACTTGTTCCACAATGTTAATGTTAAATAGTCTGGGCCCACAGATGTTGATATAACATTCTCTTACCGTGCTCACGGTACCCCTGCTTTTCACTGGGTTTCAACATAGGTTTTTATACCTGGATTACCTGGAGACCTGGAGAGAATTCCAGGGGTCAACGCCCCTGCGGCCCGGTCTGTGACCAGGCCTCATGTTGGACCAGAGCCTGATCAACCAGGCTGTTACTGCTGGCCGCACGCAGTCATATGTTAATGTTTTTGTAGCCTACTGTAAAAATAATAATTTTAAAGTTGTTGTTGTTGTTGTTAAAGTTCAGTAAATGGCACTGGGTATTGCTTAGGAAAAATAAAATGATAGGATGAATTGTGAATGTGGATTTTTTTTAAATTTTCCTAAGTTTAGCATGTGTAAAATTGAATAATATAATAACTATTAAAATGTGACAATGATTTGAGCCTTCAAGAAATTTTGTGGAGGGTGTGCAGCGGCGAGCTATACGAGACACAAGAGACGCCATAATGGAATAATCTGGGAACACTGGTTGTGACATTTTGTGTAACGTAATCAGGCATCATCGAGGTCAAATTGGTGTATATTAGCCTCAATTCGTAATTTAGAAATTGCTGACACGTTCCCCGCTGAAGAACTGGGATAAATAGTGTGGAAAACCCTAACAATTTGACAAGGCTGGAAAAATAGAGGACTCGATTGTCCCCAGCAGCACACCTTAGCTAAGTGACACTTAACCATAATGTACAGTAGTTTTTTGTTGGCCATTGTAAATTCTAGCTGTTAGGGTAGCCTTAGTGTGTGTACCACAAATAACAAATGTGATCCAGTAATTAAATAGTGAGTGCTCAGGTTAAATTTTCCTTTCTTTATATTTATACAATATGCATATATTTTTAGTAAAATGCTGTATACTCAACAGAAACCCACCTCTCCTTTCAAGTCACAAACCATCATACAGTCCACCCACTATCTTGTAATTTACCAACATTATTGGTATTAATTTTTATGTTGTAAGATTTGATAGGCCCGACTTTGTTTGTGGGTGGGAAAATGTGTGTGGGGGTCTCGGAGGAGAGGCATGGTGCAGTCTAGTGTCTAAAATATCACCTATCTCTGAGGTACAACTAACACTGGTAAGCACAATAAATTGTAGCTTCGTTGTGCCCACCCTTAAATTATGTGGATGAAATATTGAAATATTTCAGAAATGTACCTGTGAACCTCATCCCCTTAATTTCCCACAGTGAACTTAAAGACTTTTCTGATCACCTTCAAACTTTCAACGCTGGTGTATAATAAGAAAGTTCTGAGGTAGGTGCAAACGTGCCAATTTTGTATACATACACATTGCAGCAATTTCAATACAATAACTCCAAACTTTCAATGTGTATATCCTACTTAGGTAGATTTGGATTGTTATTGGACTATTCAGGTAACTTACATTATGATAATCATACTTATGTGTACCTGTACCTAAGTAAGCCCGGTAAAGGGTTAAAACTGCCTTCCAATATGTAACGAAAAAAACGGTGCCTTTAGACAATTTTTTTAGGTATATTCACCCTGAGATGTGCAAATCACAACAGACCAGAAAACGTTGCCTTCGAAAATGTCCAAAACTCCACATGAAAAGATATAATGGTGGTACTTCTTGTAAATCACTGTCATCAGATATATCAACAGTATTTCTCTGGTAGGGTGAATTATACTTGTTCGGAGACGAGCCTTATGTTTATTGGGATATGATACAGGCTAGGCTCTACAAGCCCCCCCCCCCGGCCTGGAGCAGAGAAAGGAAAGAAAAGAGAGGAGGCAGATACTGTCTAGGCTGTTTGGCGCTATTGTGATATGCATCATACAAGCTGTCGTGGAGGGAACTTTTGGCAGGCCTAAGCCCCCGACAGGAGCTGTGATTCGACCCATGCAACCACAAATAGGCGAGTACATATGGTGGCACATGCCTAGTGGCATGATTGCGAAATATAAAGACCACAGCGGTACAAAGAGCACAGATACAAAATAACGTATAAAGAAACCGAATGTATGGTAAACAATTTTTTTTAGGCAGAGAAGTTGCCTAAAGTAACAAAATGGACAAACAATGAATGACAAGGGGTACAGTGATATATGGCAATAAAACAAGTAAACCAGTTTTTCCTACAGCAACCCAAGGTACAACCAGTGCTAGAGCAGTTATACACACCAAGAACCATGTAACAAGAAAGAGTACGAAAGGTAATGAAAAAGAAAAAACTAAATATTCCAAACGGCAAATCCTCCTTCATTTTTTTTGCTAATATTCAGAGCATGAAAATAAAAAATAACGTTAACAATACAAGTGGGCTCATAAACAAATTCAATATTCGGAGCGTTCACAGAAAAAACACATACAAGAGAGGTTTTGGACAGTGAGATATGGATGCAAACTACAATGATGGGAGAAAACAAATCATAGGAAAGAGTAGGATTATGAAACATGAACTTTCTTGTACAGGAATGTTGAAATCATTAAATAA
>WNWK01026029.1:0-27875 GCA_009830355.1 Cherax destructor
CCTTGTTGAACACCAAAACCGAGCTGAGTTGGTTTCAACATTGATGCAGCATCTTGACTCACCATTCTTACTGCAGCCTTGGCGACTAGGCGCCGAAGGGTGTTGCCCACTGCAATGGGCCTGATTCCTCCATCCTTTTTCCGGAGGGCACACAGTGAGGCACCAAAGAAAAGAGGTCTAATGGACTCTGGGACACTGCCAGCCAGGCACACATTGGAAAATTTGGTGAGTTCAGACAGCAACCTCTCTGAAACCTCACCAAGTGCTGGGTAGCCTGTCCCGGAGCTGAATTTGGAGACTTAGAGAAGGAGTTGAGCCTAGAGTTGAAGTTCGAGCAGGAGCTAGTCTTGTATCTAGATAGCTTGCTATCTGGCATTGCTTACGCTTTGCCAACGCTTCACGAATTTTGTGTCGTTTTTGCATTCGCTTCGCTATGGTCAGCCTGCTATTGTGAGTATTCTGCAATTTGGTTTGTTATTGTGTGTCAGCCTTGCTATTGTGTGTGCATATTGGCTTTGCTATTGCGTGTCAGCTCTGCTATCGTATGAGTATACTGCAATTCGTACCGTGCATAGCGCTACAGCGTGTTAAGTTGGGGGTTAATGCCACCTATTCGAGTCAGACGGTTAGTGTCTGAGTTAACTCTACTAAAGTTGCCCAAACTCTCTCTACAGCGTTGTTGGCGTATCGCTCGTTCTATTGGTGTTGAATACCAGCGTACCCTTACTGCTGCTCAGCTGCGTGATATTATAAGGAGTAAACTACAAACTGAAACTATGGCAGATCAGTCTCGTGTTTCTCCCTCTACAGGAGCTGTTAACCGTAGGTCACCATTAAGGTTTCTACAAAATGGGAGAGACAAAACTCCTGAGCAAAACCAGCAAGTCAAAGGTGTGGGGTTATCGGCAGGTGAGTCTGGTTCACTGGCGCTTGAACTAGCCAGACTCACTCTTGAACAAACTAGAGAACAGCGTGGATTTGCTAAGGAAGAGTTTGATAGAGAGAAGGAGAGGAGGCAATTCCATCAGACTGTAGATGACTTCAATTTGTAAAGGGCAATACAGTTTGTTCCGCGTTTTGTTGAAGCAGAGCCTGAACAGTTTTTCGAAGCATTTGAAAAGCAGGCTCGAGCTTTAGGGTGGCCTGAGGTTCATTGGGCGTCACTGGTGCATACTGCGTTGTTTGGTAAGGCACAAGAATTTACTTCTAGCCTGGGAAATGATGACTTTGGAAACTATCACATTGTGAAAACCACTGTTCTTGGGGGCTTATCAATGTATTCCTGCCAAGTATAGGAAAGAATTCAAACTCGGCAGAAGGCAGTTGGATCAGTCTGCTGTTGACTACGTCAGACAGCAGACCAGGACTTTTACAAAGTGGTACAAGGCAAGTGGTGTCGTTGATTTTGAAAATTTGAAGCAGCTCATCTTAGTGGACAACCTGCTGGAGTCTGTTAGTCCAGAGGTTCGAGTCTTTCTGCAAGATCATTCCTTGCCTACGGCATTGGAAGCAGCCAGGTTGGCTGATACTTTTGAAACTAACCGCTCCTTGTCCGAGCGGTCTTATCTCTTTCCTCAACAGCCTGGTATGAGCAGAGATCGTCAAAGAAAAGTTCCTGAGTGGAGAACTAAAGGTCAAGATGAAGGTGAATCTCGTCATCAGTCAACTAAATCACCTGGTGAGCAGCGTTACTTCACTTCAAGTCAACCGGGTGAAAGACTTCAAACTACTCAACATGGTGATTCGAAGCGGCAGTATACAGAGTGGCGTAAGCCACAAAATCAACGAGGTGCCAAAGTTAAAGCTGAGATGGTATGTTACAACTGTAGCAAGCCTGGTCACATCAGGCACAATTGTCCAAGTAAACCCCAACCCTTTGGTAAAATTTCTAATATCCCTAATAATATGTCCCAGGAAGAAGTAGAGAAGGGGATGGCCCCCTATTATAGCACTTGTAAAATATCCCTTCAGGAACATTCAGAGAAAAAGGAAGTTAGAACCTTTAGGGATACTGGAGCATATTGTTCACTTATAAGAGAGGGAGTACTTCCCCTTTCTGAACAAACCTCTTTGCAATCCTCAGTTCTGTTAGAAGCTTTTGGAGGAGCAGTATTTTCTGTCCCTTTACATCAAATCTATGTGCAGAGTAAATACTACACTGGGTATTTGACTGTTGGTGTCTCAGAGGGATTTCCTATGAAGGATGCAATGCTATTACTTGAGTCTACTAAATGTATAGAACCCATAATGATTAATTCTTCCCCGATGTTGGCAATAACTTGGGCACAATCCAAAGTGATGTCTGATAAGAATGCTAACTCGTCCTTGGACGACTCTGATCTCGGACTAACCAATTTGTTTTGCGAGGAAAACTGGCCAGAGTCTCGTAAATTTAGTGAACAGCCCCAGATCAAGCCTTCCTATTCCAGGGTTGCAGGATTGCCAGATGTCTCTGTTTCCATGCCTGAGGGACTGTCCTTTCGGAAGGAACAACGGAAAGACTCCTCACTAAACTCTGCTTTTGAGGCAGCTATGGGTAAATCCACTTCGGGTCACCCGGTCAAATATCTCTTAAAAAATAATTACTTAGTCTGTACTGTACCATTAAGTGTTGTGGCCTTAAACCGGTGAAACCTCCTGCTGAGCCTTGTGGAAATGGCATAGCAGCTTTATATTTATATATATGTGTGTGTGTGTGTGTGTGTACTCACCTAGTTGTACTCACCTAGTTGTGGTTGCAGGGGTCGATTCATAGCTCCTGGCCCCACCTCTTCACTGGCCGCTACTGAGTCACTCTCCCTGCGCCATGAGCTTTATCATACCTCTTCTTAAAGCTATGAATGGAACCTGCCTCCACTACATCGCTTCCCAAACTATTCCACTTCCTGACCATTCTGTGACTGAAGAAATACTTCCTAACATCCCTGTGATTCATCTGAGTCTTCAACTCCCAACTGTGTCCCCTTGTTGCTGTGTCCCATCTCTGGAACATTCTATCTCTGTCCACCTTGGCAATTCCTCTCAGTATTTTATATGTCGTTATCATGTCCCCCCTATCTCTCCTGTCCTCCAGTGTCGTCAGGTCGATTTCCCTTAACCTCTCCTCGTAGGACATACCCCTTAGCTCCGCGACTATTCTTGTTGCAAACCTTTGCACTTTCTCTAGTTTCTTCACGTGCTTGGCTAGGTGTGGGTTCCAAAGTGGTGCTGCATACTCCAGTATGGGCCTAACATACACAGTATACAGGGTTCTGAACGATTCCTTATTAAGATGTCGGAATGCTGTTCTTAGGTTTGCTAGGCGCCCGTATGCTGCAGCAGTTATTTGGTTGATGTGCACCTCAGGAGATGTGCTTGGTGTTATACTCACCCCAAGATCTTTTTCCTTGATTGAGGTTGTGTGTGTGTGTGTGTGTGTTTGTGTGAAGGTGCAATAAATAGCTTTTGTATTTTGTGACTAGTAAGGGAGAAAGTAATTAGCTGTTTTAGTGTTATTTATAATTATTTTTTTTTATATTTTATTAAAAACTTCACGTACAAATACAACTTAACAATACTTATACCATATACATTAACTGCAAAACCCAAAAACCAGACAACCAAACATACAAACATGATTATATATTATATCATAATCCCCCACCCCCTCCTAACACAACCAAAACCCCACCCGATCCCTGACACAAAATTTTTCTATCAAAACTACCAATTCCCACACAAAAGTGTTTGCACTTTAATACACTACCCATGTTTAACATGGAACATGGTAGTTACAAAACTATACATTACTACTCACTATGCACTTAGTGTACAATTAAACATAACGTTAGTATGCCACGAAACATATTGATACAAAACCATTTGTCACCACCTAAAGCCATTCATTATACACTTAAGTATGAAAAACCCCCAATGTTACAAACCTACCACATAAACATACATACAGAACCAGAGTATGCACTATTCCTTATCAAAAAGTAAATGACATATACATAAAATGTCAAAAGTAATACTCCATATTAACACAAAGAAACCAACCATTGGCTTAAAAAACATGTACTTTCATCATAACAAGAGCTACTAGAACACCTTCCATACACAATAAAAATCCAATAATGTTGAAACATAGCATTGTCTTATATTAAAAGGGTACTATAAGACACCATTCTTTAAACAAGGAAGTACATAATTATAATCACATGACAGTTTATAAACATAACAAAACCTGGCCTTGGCCTTATACAATGCTATAAAAGTATATGATTTAGTCATGTCTTCAATACACCTTCTCTTGTCTTAACAAGCCTACCACCCATATGGAGTGTCCCAAACCACTCCTACCAAAACGCCGCCGCAACGAAAGGTCACTGCCACTCCCCTAGCCCTTAAAACCAAAATAATCAACGCTAAGAGCTACCCCTCCCCCTTACAGCCCTCCACTAACTTCCTCCACATCTAACCCCCACATAACACCCTCCCTCCTGCTAGACACAACTCCTACCCACCCACCCCCCTACTCATTCCATCTCAACCTGAGTAACTCTCCCACCGTCATGTCTCTGTATACCTCAGGAAAACTTGTAACCCAACTCCTACCATAAATTTCCTTATTCCTATGTTTCATCTTAACAAAAACCGCAGCTAAGACCTTAACTAACACTACCCCATCCATATCCCTCATAATCCAAATCCTATATATGTAGTCCAACATGATATAGGTTAAAGCCTTACGTACACCTTCTGGGAATTCTCTCAGCTCCAAACTCATAGCCCTTAACACTGAAACTTCCCCATCCAACCCAAAACCCTCTCCAACCATACTCTAACCAAAATCAATCTCTCACAAAAATATACCACGTGGAAAGCCGTTTCCCATTCCCCACACTTAAGACATTCCCCATCCTTAGCCAACCCCATAACATAAAGCTGACCCCTCGAGGCCAGTATACCATGCAAAAATCTGTAGCCCAATTCCCTAACCCTCGTAGTCACCCGTACCTTTCTCAACCAACCCCAAATACCCTTCCACTCATACATAGGATACATCGCCTCCCCTTGCAACACCACCTCACTACCACTAATCCCATCCAACCTACACAATTTAACCTTCGCCGGCTCCCGTGTTACCATGAGGAACCTAAGGACACTCTCACACTCTATCAGTTCTTTACCCCCCCCCCCCCACCACTTCCTCACCTCTTTCATCACTCCCCCTATTTTCCTACCCCCCTCCCTCCCATTAACAAAAATTCCTGCTTCAAAAAAAATGCTCCTTAGTCTTCTCCTCAACGGTACCAATCCCAACCCTCCCCACTTCACTCTAGTTTCCACCACCTCCTTACTGAGCCAATGCCTACCTCTTGCCCAGACGAACTGCAAAACGCCTTTTTCCAGTCTACGAATGTCCTCCTCCAATAGAGGGAAAACTCCAGCCCTGAACCATAGTTTGCTGTAAATTAATACATTAACCACTATCATCTTTTGTATCAGAGTTACTTCCTTGACACCCCAACCTCTCATCCTTTCCAAAGCCCTATTCACTACCCCCCTTGAATTCTCCCCCCTGGCCCTTACTATGTCATTACTAAATACTATCCCACACACCTTCAATGCCTGCACACACGTCCAACCTTCCCTTACTCCTAACGTACCCCCTGCCCACCTACCCACCTCCATCAATAATGATTTGTTTCTATTCACCTTCATACCAGTTATCAAACCAAAATCCTCCACCATATCACTTATCCACGTAACCTATTACATCCACCCTTAAACTAGACCCCTCCCCCTGTACCCCTACTCCACCCTCAACTAATCTATAAAAAGGGTCCTGTAGAATGGCAAATAAAATCTGGGATAATGGACAACCCTGTTGTATACCCTTTCCCATACCTACGGCCCACCCCACCCTACCATTTATCTGAATCCTAAAAACCGCCTCCTCATATAACTGTTTCATCCATTCTACTACCTCTTCCCCAAACCCCATTCTTTCCATAATATCCAGTAAAACCTTTCTATTAACCCTATCATACGCTGTGGCCCAATCCAACCCCAGAACACCACCCTCATGACATTCTTCTATGAACCCCTTAATTCTCCTATGTCCATGTATCATACTTCTACTCGGAATGCCATATTGCCCCCCGTGTAGCCAGGACCCCATGCCCCTCTTCAACCTATTTGCTAGAATTTTCACATAGATCTTGTAATCTGTGCTCATCAACGCAATTACCCTAAAATCCTTAAAGCTTTTCGAATCCTCTCTCTTCGGCACCAACACCACCACACCTGTTCTAACTAAGTCTTCCATAACCTCTCTCCCCTTCATATCATTAAACACCTTCACTAACACATCTCGCAACACATCCCAAAATGTAACATACAGTTCCCCAGGCAAACCATCTAACCCAGGCATTTTCCCCATCCTGAGCCCCTTCACTGCCTCCCACACTTCCTCCTCTGTTATGTCACCTTCTAATTCCTCCCTTTCCTCGCCACTCACCCGCTCAACAATACTTCCCAGGATCCCCCCTTCCTCCATATTAACCTCCACAGCCTCCTCAATTTTTTTCCCAAACCATACTTCCCCGTACCCTCCTATTGCCTCAATTGATTTTAAAACCATCCCTTCTGCAACCCCCCCCCATATCCTCATCTACCTCGATCGCACCTATCGTCATCACCTCCCTCCTTCTAAATTGTCTCACTACCACCGCCAAAACTCTATCACCCCATAGTACCTCGTCCATGCCACTGGGCAACCTCAACGCTTGGAACCTATCGTTTTGTATGTCTCTCAAAGCCATCCTCACCCCGTTCCTTTCCTCATCCCTAACCCCCCTACTCTTCCATTACCATGTAATAAACCCTCCAAGTACCGCTGATACCCATACCTATACCTTGCATCCTCTTTGCCCACAGTCACAAAAAATTCCTTAATCACCGGCTTTCCCCTATCATTCCACCACTTCGCAACCTTCACTATTCCCCTACCCCCCTCCCATATCTCTCTCCACCATCCCTCAAAATCCACCTCCCCCCCCCCAACCTGCTCAGCAAACTAACATTCAACTTCCAATAAATACCATATACCCTTACCGCCCCCTCCCATCCTAATTGTGCTATCACACCCTTATGATCCGAGAATCCTACATCTACACACTCCACCTTCTCCACCATCACCACCTTCGTTACATAAATTCTGTCCAACCGTGCCGCATGTGCACCCCTACTGAAAGTATACTCCACCAATTCACCCCATAACCTACTACATCAACAACCCCTACCGCACACAGTACCTCCCTCAAAAATTTTAATACTTGCGTTGTACCCCGAGGCTCCACATCCTTTATCCTTATAACACTATTCCAGTCTCCACCAAGTATGGCCACTTGAGGCAATCCCCGGAAGGCATAAATTAATTCTGATCTCACAAAATCATCCTTCTCCCTCATACTGGACACAGCCGGCATGTATACCCCAATAAAACATAACTGAACTACTCCCCACCTTCCATCCACCTGAACAACCCGTCCCCCTCCCCCCACCTCCCATGACCGTAAAATAAAAGGACTACCCCCCCTTACTCCCACACCTACACCCTCTTTTAAACAGTCCATCCTTCCAGCAAATAACTTATAACCCCTCAATACTAAATCCTCACCACTCCTATAATTATGTTCTTGAAAAAAAAAAAATCTATTCTTAGTCTGCTTAGCGTGACCTCTACCCATTTTCTCTTTACCTCTTGTCGGAGGCCATTCATATTCATTGTGAGACACCTGAAATTAGTGGCATCGGCTTCCCCTTCCGTTGCGGCTGCAGTCCATCACTTTTCCCATTTTGTACTACAGATAATCCACCTTTTTTTCTAACTCCAGTTGCTGGTGAAACACTGATACTATTTCGTTCCTTTACCCCTCCCCCCTTTCCCTTCACTACTTCCGTCCACGCCATCTTCCCCGGGCGCTGCTCCGGCGTGAGGACGTCATTTTCTGCCTCTTCCCCCGATCTCTTCCTGGATTCACCTTTATCCATCTCCACCTCTACCTCCTCACAAGGATGGTGCACCTTTACCTCCTCCTGCACCTCGTGTGCTACCTCACCTTCACTTTCGTTATGCTCCAAAGACCGTGTCACTGTGTCTTTCTGCCTTTCAACATCTTCAATGTTCACTAAATCCAATACTTCACCTCCAATAAATTCACCCAGATCCTTCAAAATATCCTCCTCCATACTATCACTCTTACCACTCTCCTGCTCCTTCACATGCTTTGCTCAGAAACCCTGTCCTCATTGTCCTGCATCCGACGCCGTGCCTTTGCTTCCTCCTCATCAACTTCCTCACTCCATTAGGACCCCACCTGTCCCATTTCCTGCTCTCTACGTTCCTCACCGTCATTGCCATCCGACCTCCTCTGCTGGGTCTCCACCTCCTCTCCGCCCGACATCTCGCCGCCGCACACAATCCACTGCAAAATGGCCAGGCTGCCCACATAATCTGCATGTCTTCACTTGTCCCTGATAATGCACATAGACCTGTGTGCGAAAGCAGTCCATCATTACAAAAGATGGGATAGGTTTCCTCAAGCTCATCTTAATGGAGTACGAACCCTCCAGTAATCTGGCATAAGGCCCCAGCGCCCGTCTTCCTATGTTCACAGCATGAATCACCCCAAAATCCTTAAAGGCATCACGAATATCCTCAGGGCAAGCCTCAAAAGGCACATTATAAACCTTGACCCACCTGCAGGTAGCGCTGACACATCCCTCAGACAAACCTCAACACCCATGTTGACTACCATCTTGCATTCTTGGTAACCATCCACCACTCGCTGGTATGCCTCAGTACTGGCAAATTTGATGAATATATGCCGGGTCCCATTCAATGACACGCCGTATAAATCCTCATACGGTACTCCATAGGTGTCACATAGAATGGGCGTCAAGAGCACATCTTCATTAGCCGATAGAATAGCCCCTTGCACTAGCTCAACACAAACAGTGTTGACTCGCCGTCTGTAGGTAGCAGCCATCTTGGCTGAAAAAAAAGTTTCCCAAAGCGTCCGCTAGGGAAGAGCCAACACATCCGCACACCACCAGTGCTGGACGCGGAATATGTATTTATAATTACTTGTGTAGGTTGGGATAGTGAGTAAGTATGAATATGAACTTCAGCGTTGTTTTGGCTCAGTGTGTGTCCAGCCTGGATCGAGAATGGATGTGGCGCAACTTGCTCTTGATTGGTACCATTACCTCGGCCTGGGGTCGAGGTGCAAGTTGAGCCCTAGAGGATTGTAAATGACAGGAAAACAATCCTACTTACTTTTCACATACCTGGAGGCATGTGAAATGTAAATGGGATTGTATCCAGGAGAATAGTGTGGAAATAACATGTGAAATTGTAATTTATCAGGGCTTGGAATATTTAGGTGGTTTAGTTATTTGTATCGATGACTATTTTATGTAATTTTTTATGATAATAATGTGACAGACAATAAGGAGCTGAGAACTGTTGTATGCTATAAAGTTTCCTGGGATTATAACAAAACAAATTAAGTGTTGCTATTAATTTCCCTATTGTAGTTATTATGATTATTAATGAACATTGCTCACTTGATAATTTATGACCCGCTTTCTTCTGGATATTGGTTCATACATGTATATATTCTTTGTTGGTAGTAGTGATAATTATAAATAATCAAGGATGGTGGGCATTTATTTAATACTTTTCAATATTATAACTAACATTCATTATCTTCATTCCATATTCCAGACATTATTTAGTGACAAACAGTCAAGTAAATCTAGACTTCTATTCCCCATTTCAATACCCTTTCTCCATTCCTGACATTCTTTTCTACATTATTTGAGTAGCAATTATATCCTCGTTCCCCTTCCCCATTCCTTACATTCTCTGAGTAATTATTATATTCCCAAAACAAGTCCTTTCCCCCCCTCTCTCTCTCTCTCTCTCTCTCTCTCTCTCTCTCTCTCTCTCTCTCTCTCTCTCTCTCTCTCTCTCTCTCTCTCTCTCACACACACACACACACACCATGTGACCTAGTAGCCACCACAGAAGAGGTGGGGCCAGGAGCTGTGAATCGACCCCTGCACCCAAAAATGGGTGATTACACACACACACACACACTGTCACTCTATCTGACTTTTTGGGTTATCCTGGGTTTTCTACACATATGCTGCTATGTATGATAATCTATGTAACTGTATTTGTGTATACCTGAATAAACTTACTTACTTACTTACACACACACTAACAAAAATCTTCAACACATCCATTGAAACTGGGCAACTACCTGAGGTGTGGAAGATGGCAAATGTAGTCCCAATTTTTAAGAAAGGAGACAGACACAAGGCATTAAACTACAGACCTGTGTCACTGACATGTATAATATGCAAAATCATAGAGAATATCATCAGGAGAGTGGTGGAGCACCTAGAAAGACACAAGCTTATAAACGACAACCAGCACGGTTTCAGGGAAGGAAAATCCTGTGTCACAAACCTACTGGAGTTTTATGACAAGGTAACAGAAGTAAGACACGAGAGAGAGGGGTGGATAGACTGCATTTTCTTGGACTGCAAGAAGGCGTTCGACACAGTTCCTTACAAGACATTAATGCAAAAGCTAGAGGATCAGGCACACGTAACAAGAAAGACACTGCAATGGATCAGAGAATATCTGACAGGGAGGCAACAACGAGTCATGGTACGTGACGAGGTGTCTGAGTGGGCACCTGTGACGAGTGGGGTTCCACAGGGGTCAGTCCTAGGACCTGTGCTGTTTTTGGTATATGTGAATGACATAACGGAAGGGATAGACTCAGAAGTGTCCCTGTTTGCAGATGTTGTGAAGTTAATGAGAAGAATTAAATCAGTCGAGGATCAGGCAGGACTACAAAGAGACCTGAACAGGCTACAAGCCTGGTCCAGTAACTGGCTCCTTGAATTTAACCCTGCCAAATGCAAAGTCATGAAGATCGGGGAAGGGCAAGGAAGACAGCAGACAGAGTATAGTCTAGGTGGCCAAAGACTGCAAACCTCACTCAAGAAAAAAGATCTTGGGGTGAGTATAATACCGAGCACATCTCCTGAGGCACACATCAATCAGATAACTGCTGCAGCAAGCCCAAGAATAGCGTTCCAATACCTCACTAAGGAATCGTTCAAGACTCTGTACACCATATACGCCAGGCCCATACTAGAGTATGCATCATCAGTTTGGAACCCACACTTGGTCAAGCACTTCAAGAAATTAGAGAAAGTGCAAAGGTTTGCAACTAGACTAGTCCCAGAGCTAAGGGGATTGTCTTACGAAGAAAGGTTAAGGGAAATCGGCTTGACGACACTAGAGGACAGTAGGGTTAGGTGGTGTTGCGAGGAATAGATAAGGTGGACAGAGACAGGATGTTCCAGAGAGGGAACACAGAAACAAGGGGTGACAATTGGAAGTTGAAGGATCCAATGAGCCAAAGGGATGTTAGGAAGTATTTCTTCAGTCATAGAGTTGTCAGGAAGTGGAATAGCCTAGAAAGTGACGTAGTGGAGGCAGGAACCATACATAGTTTTAAGACGAGGTATGATAAAGCTCATGGAGCTGGGAGAGAGAGAACCTAGTAGCAATCAGTGAAGAGGCGGGGCCAGGAGCTGTGAATCGACCCCTGCAACCACAAATAGGTGTGTACAAATAGGTGAGTACACACACACATATACACATACACACACACATACACACATACACATACATATACACACACACACACACACACACACACACACATACACACATACACACATACACACACATACACACACACACACACACACACACACATACACATACACACACATACACACACACACACACACACACACACTCACCAAAGTAATTCCAAGCGAAAATGTTATGAAGAACATTGGGTAAAAGAGTCATCACACTACTCAATTGTTGGCTAGAAGGCGGCGTCCAGGAGCTAGAGTTTCTTCCCTGACTCCACCTGCATGAGTGCACACTTTCAGCAGCAGCAACGCTGCAGTGTTAGCAGTGGTGAAGGGTAGGTAATGACGGGTGTTGTAGGTGTAATGAAGGGCCTCCAGACATCAACACTGCACCCCTCCCCTCACCCACCTCACTGTAGCTCCCCTCACCCACCTCACTGTACCTCCCCTCACCCACCTCACTGTAGCTCCTCTCTGGAATTGGTGTTGAGGAACGGGAAGGGGAAGGGGGGGAGGCAACCGGGAAAAAATGATCTTGTTGCTGTTCAAGAGATGAAATCCTTGAGCAGTGGTGGGTGAGGAGAGAGAGATGTTAGAGAAATGGAATAAAGGAAGAGCGAGGTGAAATAACATGTTTATTTTTCCACTATAATCTACCTTGTCCATAATTACTATCGCATTTGCTTTATCCGTTTCGTAAGGTGAAGTCCAGGATCTTTCCTTAATTCATGGTATAACTTAACAAACGATAGAACGGTATAACTTAAACGCTCTGGGTGATCACCCAGAGCGAATAGGAGATAGGTTATTGAAAGCTGTGAAAAGTTTTTACGAGGATAGTGAGGCTCAGGTTAGAGTACGTAGATGAGAGAGAGATTATTTACCAGTAAAAGTAGGCCTTAGACAAGGATGTGTGATGTCACCATGGTTGTTCAATATATTTATAGATGGGGTTGTAAGAGAAGTAAAAGCTCGGGTGTTGGCAAGAGGTGTGGGGTTAAAAGATAAAGAATCTAACACAAAGTGGGAGTTGTCACAGTTGCTCTTTGCTGATGACACTGTGCTTTTGGGAGATTCTGAAGAGAAGTTACAGAAGTTGGTGGATGAGTTTGGTAGGGCATGTAAAATAAGGAAATTAAAAGTTAATATAGGAAAGAGTAAGGTGATGAGGATAACAAAAAAAATAGGTAATGGAAGATTGGATATCAGATTGGAGGGAGAGAGTATGGAGGAGGTGAATGTATTCAGATATTTCGGAGTGGATGTGTCAACAAATGGGTCTATGAAGGATGAGGTGAATCATAGAATTGATGAGGGGAAAAAGTGAGTGGTGCACTGAGGAGTCTGTGGAGACAAAGAATTTTATCCATGAAAGCAAAGAGGGGAATATATGAGAGTATACTTATACCAACGCTCTTGTATGGGTGTGGGGCATGGGTTATGAATGTTGCAACAAGGAGAAGGCTGGAGGCAGTGGAGATGTCGTGTCTGAGGGCAATGTGTGGGGTGAATATAATGCAGAGAATCCGTAGTTTGGAGATTAGGAGGAGGTCCGAGATTACCAAAACTATTATCAAAAGGGATGAGAAGGGGTTATTGAGATGGTTTGGACATGTAGAGAGGATGGAACGAAATAGAATGAATCCGAGAGTGTATAAATCTGTAGTGGAGGGAAAGCAGGGTAGGGGTCGGCCTAGGAAAGGTTGGAGGGAGGGGGTAAAGGAAGTTTTGTGTGCGAGGGGCTTGGACTTCCAGCAAGCGTGCATGAGCGTGTTAGATAGGAGCGAATGGAGACAAATGGTTTTTAGAACTTTACATGCTGTTGGAGTGTAAGCAAGGTAATATTTATGAAGCGGTTTCAGGAAACCGGCAGGCCGGACTTGAGTCCTACAGATTAAGTAAGTTTATTGGTGTGCCCACATTGGTGTGCCCACATTGGTGTGCCAACATTGGTGTGCCCACATTGGTGTGCCCACATTGGTGTGCCCACATTGGTGTGCCGACACTGGTGTGCCTACATTGGTGTGCCCACATTGGTGTGCCCGTACTGGTGTACCACACATTGGTGTATCACACACTGGTGTACCACACATTGGTGTATCACACACTGGTGTACCACACATTGGTGTATCACACACTGGTGTACCACACATTGGTGTATCACACACTGGTGTACCACACACTGGTGTGCCCACATTGGTGTGCCCACATTGGTGTGCCCACATTGGTGTGCCCACATTGGTGTGCCGACACTGGTCCCTACATTTGTGTACCCACACTGGTGTACCAACACTGGTGTGCCTACACTGGTGTACCCACACTGGTGTGCCTACCCTGGTGTACCCACACTGGTGTGCCCACACTAAACCCGTGTGGAAGGGAATCAGATTTCATCCGTGGAAGAATGGCATCTCTAATTCTATTACTCAAGGTAGCTTCAACAGAATCAATGTCCATCAGAGTCTGGTTGATCTGGCATTTAGCCGAGGTAGTGGTCCACTTGCCTCCTACAATCTTCTACACTTATTCCTGCAGTGTTTCTGATATCCGTGGTCTGTATATTGAATGGTTTTGGCCCACGGATTATGATATAGGGTTTATGTACTGTGTGCCCACGGCTCCCCCAGCTTCTCACTGGGTTTATTTTAAATATTATTTCCATATACCTCGCGCTAGTACGGTGTTAGTGGGTCGGGTTTGGACTAGGTTCTGCAACACATTCCCTATATATATATCATCATGGAATAAATCTTGGTAATTGATACCGACATATTGGTTTAAGACGTGAGCAAACACTAGTGTTTGCTCACGTGAAAAATACATAAGAAGAACTTTCAGGTGTTCCCAGTAGTTCATATGCTTAATTAGCTGTATGAGGGTAGCAAATAAGCTCTCTGTGTCACCTCTGATATCTCTCCTGCTCTGAATGGAGTCGTCAGTATCAAACTAGGCAAGATAACACAAGTCATTTGAATTGAGTTAATATTGACAGGATTTATCTTGTTTTTAAAGTTCTCATTATCATCCCATCACATTTCTAGTTTTCACAACATTCGGCTTACTGTGGTTTCTAAATTACACGTTAATTGACGTTATTACACTCATTCTCTTTCTCTGTGTTTCGAGGTCCTCCTGTCTTTTGTATACAGCGCCCTACTGAATTCCACTTTTTTTCAATATTTGAGCTGTTGGAATTTGTCACCTTTGAATATCTTGTTGTTACAAATGTGATATCTATTAGAACAGACATCTAGAGAATACTAGGTCAACCTATTGATACTCTGTGGTTTTATGAAGAGGGTTTCAACTTGTAGAATTAAAACGAAATATGAAACTTTTGAGAACTTTACTTTACTGAACCAAAAAAGTTGTCCAGGATTAGTAATGTATACAGTGAGAAGTAAAGATGCAATAATTAGTCTCTTACACACCACTAGGTGCATAGATTATTAATATAATCAAAAAGAAGCGCTAAACCACAAGGGTTATACAGCACTAGGTGCATAGCTTAGGCAACTTAATAATTATAATATAACATAAAATAATTTGGATACATTAATAAACTGTACCATCTGGCATGTTAATGTACGACACTGAACTCGAAAGGACTAGAATAAGTAATGTGGGTGAGTAATGTGAGTGAGTAATGTGGGTGAGTAATGTGAGTGAGTAATGTGGGTGAGTAATGTGGGTGAGTGTGTGAAGCAGACTCAACATAGAATGTTACTGACAAAACCAACAGGTCAGTAAATAAACTAACTTCTGACCAACAGAGAGTTAACAAGCACAACTTCTGACCAACAGAGAGTTAACAAGCACAACTTCTGACCAACAGAGAGTTAACAAGCACAACTTCTGACCAAGAGAGAGTTAACAAGCACAACTTCTGACCAAGAGAGAGTCAAGAAGCACAACTTATGACCAAGAGAGAGTCAACAAGCACAACTTCTGACCAAGAGAGAGTCAACAAGCACAACTTCTGACCAAGAGAGAGTCAAGAAGCACAACTTCTGACCAAGAAAGAGTCAAGAAGCACAACTTCTGACCAAGAGAGAGTCAACAAGCACAACTTGCTTGAATAATAAAGCGACCAGTTCACCAAACAGCAAAATATACAAAGCAGCTGTGAACAGCACAGCATCAGGCAAGGAAGTAGACAAAAATTAGTGACAATCGACATGTCTTCCAGAAAAAAATTAGTAAAAAACTCCCAGACCAATGAATTTAAGTTCAACTCCCAGTCCCCGTCTACAACAGTGCATAGATGCCAGTCAGAAGAAGGATGTCCAGAGTTAGACTCAGGACCTGGAGCACAATGAATGTCTCACGACACAACCACGAAATGTCAACAATCACAAAAAAGCTAAGATGTATGTCCCGGCTCACCAATGAGCCGGGACATACCACAAAACTGAGTCTACATGACAAGAGCAGAGGAGGTCACGGATCTCCCAGAGAGCGGTAAGAGGAGAGGTCCCCTGATGGAGTCATAGCAGCAAAAGAGCGAGGCAACCACAGGAGGTGTGAGGCCAGGAACCCATCCAGTTTGTTACACATCCTGGACTGTGAAAAACCAATTAGCAGCTCGGAGCAGCCAATCAAAATACTCGAATCTACCAGCAAAGAAAGTGTTGGCAGAAAGTGCTAAATATATAAGACAAATAATAATATAAAGCATATTTTAGTTGTAGTTGCTAACGAAAATAACACATGCAATATATTAAATATATAATGTGTAGATATTTCTGAAGGCGGCGCAACAATATAATTATCTACTGTGCACTGGAAAACTCTAATTACATCCTTCTGTAGTTTTTCCATGACTTCTTCTGAGGTAACTTCCATAATAATTTTTACATTGCAAATGTTTTTATTTATTTTAATATTTTTTTTTATTTATAATTATTATGGGGTACTGAGCTGATGCTTTAATAGGATAAAGTTTTGCTTGATTTACTATTACTCTTTGTATCTCTTTGAATATCCCAATGCCTGCTTTTCCTGTTATACCAGTTATGCTCATGCTACATGCTATTACTTCATGATTGCATTTGTCAAGTCTTGGGGACTCTGTGTACACCTCATCACCATTTCTAACTTTTTCCAAAACCTTCATAATAATGTTGTGACAAGCATTATCTTTCCGCTCTAAATCCTTCTTAATATGGTACGTGCAGGTCACAGTTTCCTTATAGAATGGAAAAATAAACACATAAGCAGTATAATGTGATCCTTTATTGACAACGTTTCGCCCACACAGTGGACTTTATCGAGTCACAAATATATGTTTATTTTTCCATTGTGTCGATATTTTATACCATTTATTTCCTTATAGTCTGCAGTTTGGCTTCTCATCACCTTTGATGGACATTGATGGACGTGTGATGTTGGCGCTGCTGGTTTATAATATTGGCGCTGCTGGTTTATAATGTTGGCGCTGCTGGTTTATAATGTTAGCGCTGTTGGTTTATAATGTTTGCGCTGCTGGTTTATAATGTTGGCACTGCTGGTTTATAATGTTGGGACTGCTGGTTTATAATGTTGGCGCTGCTGGTTTATAATATTGGCCTGCTGGTTTATAATGTTGGCCTGCTGGTTTATAATGTTGGCACTGCTGGTTTATAATGTTGGGCTGCTGGTTTATCATGTTGGCGCTGCTGGTTTATAATGTTGGCGCTGCTGGTTTATAATGTTGGCCTGCTGGTTTATAATGTTGGCACTGCTGGTTTATAATGTTGGCGCTGCTGGTTTATAATGTTGGCGCTGCTGGTTTATAATGTTGGCCTGCTGGTTTATAATGTTGGCGCTGCTGGTTTATAATGTTGGCGCTGCTGGTTTATAATGTTGCGCTGCTGGTTTATAATGTTGGCGCTGCTGGTTTATAATGTTGGCGCTGCTGGTTTATAATGTTGGCGCTGCTGGTTTATAATGTTGGCGCTGCTGGTTTATAATGTTGGCACTGCTGGTTTATAATGTTGGCGCTGCTGGTTTATAATGTTGGCACTGCTGGTTTATAATGTTGGCGCTGCTGGTTTATAATGTTGCGCTGCTGGTTTATAATGTTGGCGCTGCTGGTTTATAATGTTGGCGCTGCTGGTTTATAATGTTGGCGCTGCTGGTTTATAATGTTGGCGCTGCTGGTTTATAATGTTGCGCGTGGTTATAAGTTTGCTGCTGGTTTATAATGTTGGCTGCTGGTTTATAATGTTGTGCGCTGCTGGTTTATAATGTTGGCGCTGCTGGTTTATAATGTTGGCGCTGTTATAGTTGGCTGTGTTATAATGTTGGCACTGCTGGTTTATAATGTTGGCGCTGCTGGTTTATAATGTTGGCACTGCTGGTTTATAATGTTGGCACTGCTGGTTTATAATGTTGGCACTGCTGGTTTATAATGTTGGCGCTGCTGGTTTATAATGTTGGCGCTGCTGGTTTATAATGTTGGCGCTGCTGGTTTATAATGTTGGCGCTGCTGGTTTATAATGTTGGCGCTGCTGGTTTATAATGTTGGCACTGCTGTTTATAATGTTGGCACTGCTGGTTTTAGTGTTGGCGCTACTGGTTTATAATGTTGGCACTACTGGTTTATAATGTTGGCACTGCTGGTTTATAATGTTGGCGACTGCTGGTTTATAATGTTGGCGCTGCTGGTTTATAATGTTGGCACTGCTGGTTTATAATGTTGGCGCTGCTGGTTTATAATGTTGGCGCTGCTGGTTTATAATGTTGGCGCTGCTGGTTTATAATGTTGGCGCTGCTGGTTTATAATGTTGGCGCTGCTGGTTTATAATGTTGGCGCTGCTGGTTTATAATGTTGGCGCTGCTGGTTTATAATGTTGGCACTGCTGGTTTATAATGTTGGCGCTGCTGGTTTATAATGTTGGCGCTGCTGGTTTATAATGTTGGCACTGCTGTTTATAATGTTGGCACTGCTGGTTTTTAGTGTTGGCGCTACTGGTTTATAATGTTGGCACTGCTGGTTTATAATGTTGGCACTGCTGGTTTATAATGTTGGCGCTGCTGGTTTATAATGTTGGCGCTGCTGGTTTATAATGTTGGCGCTGCTGGTTTATAATGTTGCGCTGCTGGTTTATAATGTTGGCGCTGCTGGTTTATAATGTTGGGCTGCTGGTTTATAATGTTGGCGCTGCTGGTTTATAATGTTGGCGCTGCTGGTTTATAATGTTGGCGTTGCTGGTTTATAATGTTGGCGCTGCTGGTTTATAATGTTGGCGCTGCTGGTTTATAATGTTGGCGCTGCTGGTTTATAATGTTGGTGCTGCTGGTTTATAATGTTGGCGCTGCTGGTTTATAATGTTGGCGCTGCTGGTTTATAATGTTGGCGCTGCTGGTTTATAATGTTGGCGCTGCTGGTTTATAATGTTGGCGCTGCTGGTTTATAATGTTGGCGCTGCTGGTTTATAATGTTGGCGCTGCGGTTTATAATGTTGGCGCTGCTGGTTTATAATGTTGGCCTGCTGGTTTATAATGTTGGCGCTGCTGGTTTATAATGTTGGCGCTGCTGGTTTATAATGTTGGCGCTGCTGGTTTATAATGTTGGCGCTGCAGGTTTATAATGTTGGCGCTGCTGGTTTATAATGTTGGCACTGCTGGTTTATAATGTTGGCGCTGCTGGTTTATAATGTTGGCGCTGCTGGTTTATAATGTTGGCGCTGCTGGTTTATAATGTTTGCCAGTGTCCTGCTGCCTCCTTTGTGCACTTTTTTAAGTCCTCTGGTAATATATCTAGATCTTTGTTCTTTCTCCAGAGAATTCTCAGTGTTCGTGCAAGTGGCACTTTTCATTTCTTTATAAATAAGAAACTAAATGATTCTGAAGTGGGTGCAGTGTGTGTGTGGGTGTTTTCCATTTCTTTTTAAAGGCAGCTAAACCTTGAATGTCTAAACTCACCGGCATCAAAGAACCACCAACATTTACTCTGAGACGACCTGTATCATGGATGTCCTTGATGAGTCTCCTCACTCGTAAAAATTTAGTTTTGTCTTTGTGTTGTGTTTTCACAAGTAATCCTTATTGTGAGGATCGTCCATGTTGAATTAGGCGCACTGACGTTATAGCCAATTCTTGTTTTTATTCTATGCTTTTTGTTTACACAGCTGAGCTACATGTTGGTTACACGTTTAGATTGAAGGCCTTTCAGCTGGCGGGAACATCACCTACTTGTTCACGAACATTGGGATCTTGAGAGACTCACCGAGGTGTGTATCTGGATGTATATACATTGAAATATCTCTCAGTGTGTATACATCAAGAAATACGAACCTCTCGGAGAATATACCATACTACAGTGTAGTGTAATCAGTCCCTCTGCCTTGCCTGAGTAACTCATTACCTCATTTTGTATATATAGTTCTACTATCTTTCGATTATGTCCTTGAATTTGTATTGATAAAGCCACTGGAGGGCGAAACGTCTACAATAAAGATACCCAGATGTTGCACATGTCTAATTTTCAACTCATTCTATTCAATAAAGTCTGTTAATATTATACTATCATCAATAGTTTGCTGCTGTTATGACCAGCTCATTGTCACATCACAAAACCGTAACCAAACAAATCATTCAACACTCGTGTCAATGAACAGTAAATACAACACTCAAGTATATCAAAAGTAAAGGAAGAAAAATGCAAGAATAACTGAAACGTAACACAAATAAATAAATATTATTACACCAAGTTACAATAACCAACCTCATTTAAAAAGTCCATTAAAATGTTAATCGCAGATAGGAATCTAATTCAGATGCTTGGCCAGTGAAACATATTTCTTGGGCCATTGACTGCCTGAGGCAACTGCTCCAGAGACGACAAGTCTCAATAACATTCCTCTCTACAATTGTGTCTTTCCTCTCCAATTGTCGCCTTTGTAATATTTATCTCCAGTTCCCAAAACTTCCTCGAGATTCCTGTAAAACCACGACGAAGGTAAAAGTCTGAAGATGTTGGGAAACAGTTAAAATTTGTTGGGAGGTTCACGCCACAAGCTACACCCAGACCAGAGGAGCACCTGAACACAGGCCACATGTGTGTAACCGAGCCAACAACAATCTTATCAGAGCGACAATTCCTGCAGAAAGAGAATTGCAAAGCACCACGTCCAGCTGAACTCTAAGTAAGGAGCTCTTGGTCTGAAGAGCGCCTCAAGCCAACTAATACTTTTCAAAGTCAATTTTTTTCACATTAAATCATTTAGTCCATTATCGTGAAAATATCATTATAGAATTTCGGGGTAAGCGCTAAACAGATGGGGGTCATACAGCCCCTGGAAAACGGAAGGCAATCAGGTTCCATCCCCCCCAAAATGGGAAAATAAATACAATTCCTTGGGTCAAGATCCTTTACCACCGTCAAGGAACCTCAATTGAGAGGTATCATGGCAGTAACTATGGTATCATGGCTGTAACTATGGTATCATGGCAGTAACTATGGTATCATGGCAGTAACTATGGTATCATGGCAGTAACTATGGTATCATGGCAGTAACTATGGTATCATGGCAGTAACTATGGTATCATGGCAGTAACTATTTTATCATGGCAGTAACTATGATATAATGCCAGTAACTATTTTATCATGGCAGTAACTATGGTATCATGGCAGTAACTATTGTAGCATGGCAGTAACTACGGCATCATGGCAGTAACTATGGTATCATGGCAGTAACTATGGTAGCATGGCAGTAACTATGGTATAATGTCAGTAACTATTTTATCATGGCAGTAACTATGATATAATGCCAGTAACTATTTTATCATGGCAGTAACTATGGTATCATGGCAGTAACTATTGTAGCATGGCAGTAACTACGGCATCATGGCAGTAACTATGGTATCATGGCAGTAACTATGGTATCATGGCAGTAACTATGGTATAATGTCAGTAACTATTTTATCATAGCAGTAACAATGGTATAATGCCAGTAACTATTTTATCATGGCAGTAACTATGGTATCATGGCAGTAACTATTGTAGCCTGGCAGTAACTACGGAATCATGGCAGTAACTATGGTATCATGGCAGTAACTATGGCATCATGGCAGTAACTATGGCATCATTGCAGTAACTATGGTATCATGGCAGTAAATATGGCATCATGGCAGTAACTATGGCATCATGACAGTAACTATGGCATCATGACAGTAACTATGGCATCATGGCAGTAACTATGGTATCATGGCAGTAACTGATATAATGCCAGTAACTATTTTATCATGGCAGTAACTATGGTATCATGGCAGTAACTATTTTATCATGGCAGTAACTATGGTATAATGTCAGTAACTATGGTATCATGGCAGTAACTATGGTATAATGTCAGTAACTATGGTATCATGGCAGTAACTACGGCATCATTGCAGTAACTATGGCATCATGGCAGTAACTATGGTATCATGGCAGTAACTATGGCATTATGGCAGTAACTATGGTATCATGGCAGTAACTATGGTATCATGGCAGTAACTATGGCATCATGGCAGTAACTATGGTATCATGGCAGTATATATGGTATCATAGCAGTAACTATGGTATCATGACAGTAACTATGGTATCTTGGCAGTAACTATGGTATCATGACAGTAACTATGGTATCATGGCAGTAACTATGGTATCATGGCAGTAGCTATGGTATCATGGCTGTAACTATTGTATCATGGCAGTAACTATGGTATCATGGCAGTAACTATGGTATCATGGCAGTAACTATGGTATCATGGCAGTAACTACGGTATCATGGCAGTAACTATGGTATCATGGCAGTAACTATGGTATCATGGCAGTAACTATGGTATCATGGCAGTAACTATAGTATCATGGCAGTAACTATGGTATCATGGCAGTAACTATGGTATCATGGCAGTAACTATGTCATCATGGCAGTAACTATGGTATCATGGCAGTAACTATGGTATCATGGCTGTAACTATGGTATCATGGCAGTAACTATGGTATCATGGCAGTAACTATGGTATCATGGCGTAACTATGGTATCATGGCAGTAACTATGTCATCATGGCAGTAACTATGGTATCATGGCAGTAACTATGTTATCATGGCAGTAACTATGGTATCATGTCAGTAACTATGTCATCATGGCAGTAACTATGGTATTATGGCAGTAGCTATGGTATCATGGCTGTAACTATGGTATCATGGCAGTAACTATGGTATCATGGCAGTAACTATGGTATCATGGCAGTAACTATGGTATCATGGCAGTAACTATGGCCTGAAAAGAACTGATAACAAATCAGCGACATTTGTGCCAGTTATTGATAGAAAAACTGTTGTTCTTTAATTCCAAATTCACGAGGAAGCGCTAAACACAGAAGGGCTCTCTAAGAAGCCCGGGAAATATGACGTAATGAGCCCTGATCCAAGAAAAAGAAGTGGACCTTAAAGTTGTTGGATTACGACCCATGACTTACATCAGAGTACCCTTGTTATAGACGTTGCTGTAGTGTTTGCTGTTGAGGGTGTAGTTGCTGTTGTGGATACTGTAGTTATTGTGTCCTCTGTAGTCGTTGCTAAACACGCTGTATTGTTGTGGACGTTGTAGTCGTTGTGGACGTTGTAGTCATTGCTCTGAATGCTGTATTGTTGTTGTGGATGCTGTAGTTATTGTTGTGGATGTAGTAGTTGTTGTTGGGGACGCTGTAGTTGTTGTTGGGGATGCTGTCGTTGTTGTTGTGGATGCTGTAGTTGTTGTGGATGCTGTAGTTCTTCCTGAAGATGCTATATACTTGTTAGATACCTGAAGTTGTTTTTGTAATATTGTAATGTAACTTACTTCAGTCATCATTCATGTAGTGTAGTCACAATAAGGACAGGTCATGACAGTAACTATGGTATCATGGCAGTAACTACGGAATCATGGCAGTAACTATGGTATCATGGCAGTAACTATGGCATCATGGCAGAAACTATGGCATCATTGCAGTAACTATGGTATCATGGCAGTAAATATGGCATCATGGCAGTAACTATGGCATCATGACAGTAACTATGGCATCATGACAGTAACTATGGCATCATGGCAGTAACTATGGTATCATGGCAGTAACTGATATAATGCCAGTAACTATTTTATCATGGCAGTAACTATGGTATCATGGCAGTAACTATTTTATCATGGCAGTAACTATGGTATAATGTCAGTAACTATGGTATCATGGCAGTAACTATGGTATAATGTCAGTAACTATGGTATCATGGCAGTAACTACGGCATCATTGCAGTAACTATGGCATCATGGCAGTAACTATGGTATCATGGCAGTAACTATGGCATTATGGCAGTAACTATGGTATCATGGCAGTAACTATGGTATCATGGCAGTAACTATGGCAATATAGCAGTAACTATGGCATCATGGCAGTAACTATGGTATCATGACAGTAACTATGGCATCATGGCAGTAACTATGGCATCATGGCAGTAACTATGGTATCATGACAGTAACTATGGCATCATGGCAGTAACTATGGTATCATGGCACTAACTATGGTATCATGGCAGTAACTATGTCATCATGGCAGTAACTATGGTATCATGGCAGTAACTATGGTATCATGGCAATAACTATGGTATCATGACAGTAACTATGTCATCATGGCAGTAACTATGGTATCATGGCAGTAACTATGGTATCATGGCAGTAACTATGGTATCATGGCAGTAACTATGGTATCATGGCAGTAACTATGGTATCATGGCAGTAACTATGGTATCATGGCAATAACTATGGTATCATGACAGTAACTATGTCATCATGGCAGTAACTATGGTATCATGGCAGTAACTATGGTATCATGGCAGTAACTATGGTATCATGGCAGTAACTATGGTATCATGGCAGTAACTATGGTATCATGGCAGTAACTATGGTATCATGGCAGTAACTACGGTATCATGGCAGTAACTACGGTATCATGGCAGTAACTACGGTATCATGGCAGTAACTATGGTATCATGGCAGTAACTATGGTATCATGGCAGTTACTATGGTATCATGACAGTAACTATGTCATCATGGCAGTAACTATGGTATCATGGCAGTATATATGGTATCATAGCAGTAACTATGGTATCATGACAGTAACTATGGTATCTTGGCAGTAACTATGGTATCATGACAGTAACTATGGTATCATGGCAGTAACTATGGTATCATGGCAGTAGCTATGGTATCATGGCTGTAACTATGGTATCATGGCAGTAACTATGGTATCATGGCAGTAACTATGGTATCATGGCAGTAACTATGGTATCATGGCAGTAACTACGGTATCATGGCAGTAACTATGGTATCATGGCAGTAACTATGGTATCATGGCAGTAACTATGGTATCATGGCAGTAACTATAGTATCATGGCAGTAACTATGGTATCATGGCAGTAACTATGGTATCATGGCAGTAACTATGTCATCATGGCAGTAACTATGGTATCATGGCAGTAACTATGGTATCATGGCTGTAACTATGGTATCATGGCAGTAACTATGGTATCATGGCAGTAACTATGGTATCATGGCAGTAACTATGGTATCATGGCAGTAACTATGTCATCATGGCAGTAACTATGGTATCATGGCAGTAACTATGTTATCATGGCAGTAACTATGGTATCATGTCAGTAACTATGTCATCATGGCAGTAACTATGGTATTATGGCAGTAGCTATGGTATCATGGCTGTAACTATGGTATCATGGCAGTAACTATGGTATCATGGCAGTAACTATGGTATCATGGCAGTAACTATGGTATCATGGCAGTAACTATGGCCTGAAAAGAACTGATAACAAATCAGCGACATTTGTGCCAGTTATTGATAGAAAAACTGTTGTTCTTTTAATTCCAAATTCACGAGGAAGCGCTAAACACAGAAGGGCTCTCTAAGAAGCCCGGGAAATATGACGTAATGAGCCCTGATCCAAGAAAAAGAAGTGGACCTTAAAGTTGTTGGATTACGACCCATGACTTACATCAGAGTACCCTTGTTATAGACGTTGCTGTAGTGTTTGCTGTTGAGGGTGTAGTTGCTGTTGTGGATACTGTAGTTATTGTGTCCTCTGTAGTCGTTGCTAAACACGCTGTATTGTTGTGGACGTTGTAGTCGTTGTGGACGTTGTAGTCATTGCTCTGAATGCTGTATTGTTGTTGTGGATGCTGTAGTTATTGTTGTGGATGTAGTAGTTGTTGTTGGGGACGCTGTAGTTGTTGTTGGGGATGCTGTCGTTGTTGTTGTGGATGCTGTAGTTGTTGTGGATGCTGTAGTTGTTGTGGATGCTGTAGTTCTTCCTGAAGATGCTCTATACTTGTTAGATACCTGAAGTTGTTTTTGTAATATTGTAATGTAACTTACTTCAGTCATCATTCATGTAGTGTAGTCACAATAAGGACAGGTCATGCAGGATAATAAATCATCATTCATATAGCACAAAAAGGACAGGTCATGCAGGATAATAAATATCATGTTTATAGTGTAGTCACAATAAGGACAGGTCATGCAGGATAATAAATCATCATTCATATAGTGTAGTCACAATAAAGACAGGTCATGCAGGATAATAAATCATAAGAACATAAGAAAAAAGGAACACTGCATCATTCATATAGTGTAATCACAATAAGGACAGGTCATGCAGGATAATAAATCATCATTCATATAGTGTAGTCACAATAAGAACAGGTCATTCAGGATAATAAATCATCATTCATATAGTGTAGTCACAATAAGAACAGGTCATGCAGGATAATAAATCATCATTCATATAGTGTAGTTACAATAAGGACAGGTCATGCAGGATAATAAATCATCATTCATATAGTGTAGTCACAATAAGAACAGGTCATGCAGGATAATAAATCATCATTCATATAGTGTAGTCACAATAAGAACAGGTCATTCAGGATAATAAATCATCAGTCATATAGTGTAGTCACAATAAGAACAGGTCATGCAGGATAATAAATCATCATTCATATAGTGTAGTTACAATAAGGACAGGTCCTGCAGGATAATAAATCATCATTCATATAGTGTAGTCACAATAAGAACAGGTCATGCAGGATAATAAATCATCATTCATATAGTGTAGTCACAATAAGGACAGGTCATGCAGGATAATAAATCATCATTCATATAGCGTAGTCACAATAAGGACAGGTCATGCAGGATAATAAATCATCATTCATATAGTGTAGTCACAATAAGGACAGGTTATGCAGGATAATAAAATCATCATTCATATAGTGTAGTCACAATAAGGACAGGTCATGCAGGATAATAAATCATCATTCATATAGCGTAGTCACAATAAGGACAGGTCATGCAGGATAATAAATCATCATTCATATAGTGTAGTCACAATAAGGACATGTCATGCAGGATAATAAATCATCATTCATATAGTGTAGTCACAATAAGGACAGGTCATGCAGGATAATAAATCATGTTATCGCCTATCTTAACGGAACACCGGGGGCAGAATGGTAGCGTAGGTGAAGTGACTTATTTCGGCAGCGGCAGCAAGCAGCAAGAACCTTGTCCTCTACTTTTACTTCACCTGAAGTGCCCAGCAGCCCTGTGATGGCCTAATCAAGACCCACATAACACTAACATATGTGGATACCCAGAATGATATAAATCAACTACAGTAATTACCCAAAAATACACAAAATCACCAACTAATAGGACTTGTGTTACCACCACCTGCCCCGCTGCCACTGAAGTGATACTCCACAACATTCACCCATTCCACATCGCCTACTATTCATCTGAAGCCACGGTCAATGGCCAAGGGTCATAGCAACAACAGAAGATCCAGTAAACAGCCAAGAACTCCTAACATCCCAGGTGAGAGCAGCATTTCTGCAAGGAAAACTTCTCGTACTACCAGCCAGGCCTCAACCCCCAAACACCTGCACCACCACAACACCCGACAGACAACAACAATAATGGCCGCCGCCAATCCAAGATAACTTTTCCATGGATTTTATTTTTAAAAAGATTAATGACCCAGAGATAGCTAAACTCCTTATGATCCAGAATCAAACAACCAAAAAAACCCAGGAAATGCAGGGGTTTTTTAAACCCCCAACGCAAATACC
>WNWK01026030.1:0-27873 GCA_009830355.1 Cherax destructor
ACAAGACTATCCCAGAGCTAAGGGGAGTCCTCGAAGAAATTTAAAGGGGAAATCAGCCTGACGACACTAGAGGACAGGAGGGTTGGGAGAGACATGATAACGACATATAAAATACTGCGAGGAAAGATAAGGTGGACAGAGAAAGATGTTCCAGGGGGCACAGAAAAAAGGGGGTACAATTGGAAGTTGAAGACTCAGATGAGTAAAAGGGGATGTTAGGAAGTATTTCTTCAGTCATAGAGTTGTCAGGAAGTGGAATACCCTAGAAAGTGACGTAGTGGAGGCAGGAACCATACATATTTTTAAGACGAGGTTTGATAAAGCTATGGAGGGGGGAGAGAGAGGACTAGTAGCAATCAGGAAGAGGCGGGGCCAGGAGCTATGACTCGCCCCCTGCAACCACAAATAGGTGAAAACACACACGCACGCACGCACCCCGCGGTCAGAGTGCAGGGGCAACAAGGGTCCAGAATTTTAGTTTTTTTGGGGGCTTTTTTTAGTTCTTAGCAGAAGCCAGTGTGTTTTGGGTCAGTGAACAACCCAACAAGTGACAACGGGTTCAAAAGTGAAAGGATTAGAGGAAGACAAATTTCGGAAATTTTGAAAGAAAAACCCTGTTAGAGGCCAAAAGCTGTGCCGGAGTACAAATGGAATTTTTGTACCTGGTTTAAAAACCCCAAAGTCAGAAAGACAAGTGTAAGCCGTTGGCAGTGAGTGAACTTGATGTAGAATATAGAAGGCAAATATATAACTAAAAGAATATGAAGAAAGTAAAAAAAAAAAAAAGTATCTTGAAGGTGGGCAGTAGGCCCCGGAAAAGTGGTGCTGCCATAGTCAGGCTGTGTAAAATAAGGAAAAAGGATGTTCCAAAGGTTAAAAGGGAAACACTTGAGGGGCGTGGGAGAATATATATACATATGTAAGATAAGATACTAAGAAAGTGAATTTATCATAGGATTTTAAAGGATCCAGGAGCCAGGGGGAGGCACCACGAGGCCCCTTTTCCCCCAGACGCATGAATATTCATCTAGTTGGGGTTTGAGGGGTTGGGGTCACCAGTCTCTTGATAGGGGAACAAAGGATCACCACTCCTGGGGCTATCAGAACTAGAGAAAAAAACATTTAATGATTTACTGGGGGTGGTGGTAAGGCATTCAAAGATACCTAGAGTGGGGATCCCCCCGGTAACTCAAACGTGCACCCCCCCTAAAGTACAAAAATACATACATTACACTACACACACACACACACAGTGAAGAGGGGGGCCGGGGCCCAAGATCCCCCTGCAACCAAAATTGGTGGTACAATTAGGTGAGCCACACATACACAACAAACCCCCCGATGGCATGGTGGGGGCCTTGCTTTGAGGGGGGGCCCGGGTTAAACCCCCGGGGGGGCCGAAAATTTCGAAGTGTTTCGTTACACACACACACCCCATACAACAGGCCTAGTGTCAATCGACAGGCCGGACAAAAGGGAACCTCGGGAAAAGGGGTATGGCCCCCCCTGCAACCACAACTGGTAGTACACACAAACACACACAGTAGTATTACTTTTAATACATTAATATTTTTAAGACTATTAGTATTACTATTAGTATGTTGTTAGTATATGAACTGTATAAAGGGGTTTTAAAGGAATGAAAAAAGGAGCTTAGCAAACCATTGATCTTTCAACATATCACTCAAACTGGCATGGTGCCAAAAAAAGGAAAAGGGAAATTTCCTATTTTCAAAGAGGGACAGGTCCTTATTGAACTTAGACCAATAAGCCCCAAACCCCATGGGGAAAATTTTAATTAATTAGGCAATTGAATCTTAAAACATAAATTAACAAAGAATCTCAGCACGGTTTTTTAAAAGGGGATCCTGCCTTACAAATTTAATAACTTTTTTTCTAAGGTATTTGGGGGGGAGATCATGGTTGAATGATATTGTTATATGGATTAGTAAGGCTTTTTAGAGTCCCCATCAGAGACTTTAGGAAAATTAAGGCCGGAATAGGGAGAATTTTTTTCCGGGTGAGGCATGGTTTTCAAAAGACAGCAAGAGTTTGCTAAATGGGGAGAAATCAGAGTGGGGGAACTCAAAGGGGGTTAAGGGGGGAATTTTGGGCCCCCTTTTGTTCCAAAAATAAAAACGACATAGATGGGGAATAAAACACATAAGCAATTTGCCGATGACAAAAATAGGCCCCAATTCATTCAAATGAGGACATTAGAGCACCCCGGAGATTTGAATAGATTTTCGGAGAAGTGGGGGATGAGAATATAGATAAATGAAATTTAAATATTGGCAGACAATAACCCCCCACAAAATACTAAATAATGTAGATCTTAAATATGATTTCAAAAAAGGTTTAGGAGTTTGGTTGAGTAATCAAAAAAGACAGAAGTCAATGTTCGCAAAAAGCGAACAGAATCCTTGGTATATCAAAAAAATAAATAAAGGAGTCCTCAGGGGTTTTCTTCAATTTTATTTGGTTAGGGGCCCATCTAGATTATGCGCACAGTTTTGGTCACCATTTAAAGGTATAAATGCCTGGAAAAGCAAGGAGGTGACTAAATTAATCCCCCGTATGAAATCTTCCTATGAGGATAGACTGAGGGCCCTGAATCTGCACCCCTAGAAAGGCGTAGAATTAGGGGGGGTAAAGGTGTATAAATGGAAAACAGGAATAAATAAAGGGGGATTAATAGCGGTAAAAAAAACTAGTATTGACAGGACTCGCAACAATGGCTTTAAGTTGGATAAATTCAGATTCAGGAAGGATATAGGAAAGCATTGGTTTGGTAATAGAGTTGTCGATGAGTGGAACAAACTTCCGAGTACAGTTATAGAGGCTAAAACGTTGTGCAGTTTTAAAAATAGGCTAGATAAATATGAGTGGGTGCGGGTGGGTGTGAGTTGGTTCTGACTAGATTGTGCTACTAGGTCAGATGCCGTGCTCCTTCCTTAAGTGAATGTAACCTGACCTGGCTGGGTCGGGGCATTGGCTTAAGCCGGTGGGAGACTTGGACCTGCCTCGCATGGGCCAGTAGGCCTGCTGCAGTGTTCCTTCTTTCTTATGTTCTTATGTTCTTATATACGTGGAAATACGAAGGCCTCGTGAGCACACAACACAGTGTTCAGGCTTGTAGAAGCTGAGTATTAGTATTATTATTGTTGGCATTATTAGTATTACAATTAGTATGTTGTTAGTATATTAACACATAGAACAGTGAGGCGCAGATAAGGGTGGAGGATTATTTCTGAGCACAAGCATAAGATGGTCTCTGACTCACAGTCTCCCCCTCACAGCCTCCCCCTAAATCCTACCCATAGCCCACCCACCCCACCCACCTACCTTATCCTCTTTCTCCTTCCCCTTTCCTCCTTTCTCTCTATAGTCCACTAGTCTCGCTCTCTCTCTCTCTCTCTCTCTCTCTCTCTCTCTCTCTCTCTCTCTCTCTCTCTCTCTCTCTCTCTCTCTCTCTCTCTCTCTCTCGTCTCTCTCCTCTCTCTCTCCCCTCTCTCTCTCCCTCTCTCTCTCCCTCTCCTCTCTCTCTCCCTCTCTCTCTCTCTCCCTCTCTCTCTCTCTCCCTCTCTCTCTCCTACTCTGGGACACCCACCCCACCCACCTCCTTATCCTTTCTCCCCCTCTCCTCCTTTCTCCCCCTCTCCTCCTTTCTCCCCCCTCTCCTCCTTTCTCCCTCTAGTCCCCTAGTCTCTCTCTCTCTCTCTCTCTCTCTCCATCTCTCTCTTTCTCATCTACCTCTCCCTTCTCTCTCTCTCACTCTTTCCTCTCTCCCTTTTCTCCTTCACTCTCCCCCTCCCAAAAAAAAGGTAGGTCAGAGGGTGACTCGAAGGACCCAGGAATCAGAGGAAAATGGTTCTGGTAAGGAAGAATGGATGGAAGAGCAGTGCAAAAGGATGGAACAAGAGTGGGAGAGAAAACTAGGAGAGCTTTCTGCAAAAATGGAGACAGAGCTTTCTGTGAAATTGGAAAAGAGGTTATAGGAGGAGAAGAAGAATTGGGAGTCACAAGTCGAAGCTGCAGTAGCCAGGATAAGGGTCCTAGAATATAAGGTAAACAGGCTGAAGCGGGTTACAGGGGTATTGACTAGGAAAGACATATCATCTGAAGCTGGTACACCCTACTGAACAAGGAGCCCAACGGGAAGGAAGGAGATATAACTTACATTAAGGCCCTATCAGTCTACCAAGCAGGGCCAAGGAGTGAAGGGGAAGAGCAGCTGGGTGCAGGTGGAGAGGGGGATATGTCAAATGAAGAGGCACGACCATGCCACCAAGAACTACAGGAAAAAATAAGAGAGAAAATGCCCATATACAGACAGGAACCAGAGTCACAGAGGAAAAGGCAATGTTAGGAGGAGAGGGCGAAGTCAGTGTTTATTCATGGGCTACAGGAGAGCGAGGGAAGGACACACACTGAAAGACGGCAGGCAGAAAGAAAGGAGATTGAGAACATCACCACAGAAATAGGTGAAGAGGACATGTCTGAGATTGTAAATTTTCAGAGAATAGGGGGGTACTTGAAGGGAAGAAAACGACTGATCAAGCTGATTTTCAGAACAGAAACAGGGTGGGACAGGATCCTCCAAGAGAAACCACGGTTGAAGAAATCGGCAGAATACAAGAGAGTGTTCCTAGACTGAGACAGAACAAAAACAGAATGACAGCAGCTGAGGGAGAACAAACAAAGGCAAAAGGAGCTAGGAGGAGAGACAATTACAGAATCAGCAGAGGACAATCAGAGAAGGGCAGAGCAACAAAAGCAAGCACACACAGAACCATCCCCCGAACACCACAACCAATCATGCTATCCCAACACAAACCACAATCCACACTCACAGCCCCCACCCAACACTCCACTATAGAATCCCACAGTACACTGCCAGGTCCTCCACCCTCACAGACCCCCCAAAACACAGTGTTGGATAGGAAACTGAAGGTATGGTACACCAACACTGACGGAATAACAAATAAGTGGGAGGAGTGGCACGAAAGAGTCAAAGATGCATCACTGGACATCATTCCTCTCACAGAATCCAAGCTCACAGGTATGATAACACATACCATCTTTTCAACGGGATATCAGATCCTGAGGAAAGACAGAGGGAACAGAGGGGGTGGAGGAGTGGCACTGCTGATCAAAAACTGCAGGGATTTTGATGAGCTGGAGAGAGGAGACAGAGGAGAAGCAAGAGATTACATAGTAGGAACGCTTCAGTCTGGAGGTCCCAAGGTGGTAATTGCAGTGATGTATAACCCACCACAGAACAGCAGTAGGCCAAGGCAAGAGTATGATGAGAGTAATAGAGCGATGGTTGACACACTGGCTGAAGTGGCCAGAAGGGCTCATGCGAGCAGGGCAAAACTACTGATCATGGGTGACTTCAACCACAAGAAAATCGATTGGGAGAACTTGGAGCCACATGGGGGCCAAGAAACGTGGAGGGCTAAGATGATGGAGGTGGTACTGGAAAACGTCATGTATCAACACGTAAGGGACACTACCAGAGAGAGAGGAGAGGATGAACCAGCGAAACTGGACCTAGTATTCACCTTGAGTAGTGCAGATATTGAAAACATCATATATGAAAGACCCCTTGGGGCCAGTGATCATGTGGTTTTAAGCTTCGAATACACAGTAGAGTTACAAGTGGAGGGGGAAGCAGGAAGGGCCGGATGAATGAAGCCAAACTACAAGAAAGGGGACTACATGGGCATGAAGAACTTCCTGAACGGGGTTCAGTGGGACAGAGAACTGGCAGGGAAGTCAGTAAACGAGATGATCGAATATGTGACAACAATATGCAAGGAAGCTGAGGAGAGGTTTGTCCCCAAGGGTAACAGGAATAATGAAAAAGCCAGGATGAGCCCGTGGTTCACCCAAAAATGCAGGGAGACCAAAACCATGTGTGCTAGGGAATGGAAGAAGTATAGAAGGCAAAGGACACAGGAGAATAAGGAGAACAGTCGTAGAGCCAGAAATGAATATGCACAGGTAAGAAGGGAGGCCCAGTGACAATATGAAAATGACAGCAGCGAAAGCCAAATCTGACCCGAAGCTGTTGTACAGCCACATCAGGAGGAAAACAACAGTCAAGGACCAGATGATCAGGCTAAGGAAGGAAGGAGGAGAGATCACAGGAAATGACCGCAAAGTATGTGAGGAACTCAACATGAGATTCAAAGAAGGGACTCCAGAAAGACGGAGAGGTGGGGTACACCACCAAGTGTTGGACACAATACATGCAACCGAGGAAGAAGTGAAGAGGCTGCTGAGTGAGCTAGATACCTCAAAGGCGATGGGGCCGGATAACATCTCTACATGGGTCCTGAGAGAGGGAGAAGAGGCGCTATGTGTACCCCTAACAACAATATTCAACACATCTATCGAAACAGGGAGATTACCTGAGGTATGGAAAACAGCAAATGTAGTCCCAATTTTAAAAAAAGGAGACAGACATGAAGCACTAAACTACAGACCAGTGTCGCTGACATGTATAGTATGCAAAGTCATGGAGAAGATTATCAGGAAATCCTGTGTCACAAACCTACTGGAGTTCTATGAAAGGGTGACAGCAGTAAGACAAGAGAGAGAGGGGTGGGTAGATTGCATTTTTTTGGACTGTAAGAAGGCGTTTGACACAGTTCCACACAAGAGATTAGTGCAGAAGCTGGAGGACCAGGCAGGGATAACAGGGAAGGCACTCCAATGGATCAGGGAATACCTGTCAGGAAGACAGCAGCGAGTCATGGTACGTGGCGAGGTGTCAGAGTGGGCGCCTGTGACGAGTGGGGTTCCACAGGGGTCAGTCCTAGGACCGGTGCTGTTTCTGGTAATTGTGAACGACATGACGGAAGGAATAGCCTCCGAAGTGTCCCTGTTTGCAGATGATGTGAAGTAGAAGAATTCAATCGGACGAGGACCAGGCAGAACTACAAAGGGATCTGGACAGGCTGCAAGCCTGGTCCAGCAATTGGCTCCTGGAGTTCAACCCCACCAAGTGCAAAGTCATGAAGATTGGGGAAGGGCAAAGAAGACAACAGACGGAGTACAGTCTAGGGGGCCAGAGACTACAAATCTCAATCAAGGAAAAAGATCTTGGGGTGAGTATAACACCAGGCACATCTCCTGAGGCGCACATCAACCAAATAACTGCTGTAGCATACGGGCGCCTAGCAAACCTAAGAACAGCATTCCAACATCTTAATAAGGAATCGTTCAGAACCCTGTACACTGTGTACGTTAGGCCCATATTGGAGTATGCAGCACCAGTTTGGAACCCACACCTAGCCAAGCACGTAAAGAAACTAGAGAAAGTGCAGATGTTTGCAACAAGACTAGTCCCGGAGCTAAGGGGTATGTCCTACGAGGACAGGAGAGATAGGGAGGACATGATAACGACATATAAAATACTGAGAGGAATTGACAAGGTGGACAGAGACAGAATTTTCCAGAGATGGGACACAGCAACAAGGGGTCACAGTTGGAAGATGATGACTCAGATGAATCACATGGATGTTAGGAAGTATTTCTTCAGTCACAGAGTGGTCAGGAAGTGGAATAGTTTGGGAAGCGATGTAGTGGAGGCAGGATCCATTCATAGCTTCAAGAAGAGGTATGATAAAGCTCACAGCGCAGGGAGAGTGACCCAGTAGCGGCCAGTGTAGAGGCGGGGCCAGGAGCTATGACTCGGCCCCTGCAACCACAACTAGGTGAGTACAACTTGGTGAGTACACACACACATTTAACCCCGCCAAATGCAAAGTCATGAAGATCGGGGAAAGGCAAAGAAGATCGCAGACAGACTATAGTCTAGGCTGGCAACATTGCTTACCTGGAGAGTGTACAAAGAACTTTCACGGCACACATAAGTATGATAAGGCACCTAAATTACTGGGAACGGTTGAAAGTCCTTGATCTGTATTCCCTGGAATGCAGGCGAGAGAGATACATGATTATATACTCTTGGAAAATCCTAGAGGTATTAGTACCAAACTTGCACACGAAAATCACTCCCTATGAAAGCAAAAGACTCGGCAATAGATGCAACTTTTCACCAATAAAAAGCAAGGGCGCCACGAGTTCATTGAGAGACAACACAATAAATGTCCGGGACCCAAGACTGTTCAACTGCCTCCCAGTATACATGAAAACGAACAGAGGAGGATGACAAAGTTGATCCCATGAATCAGAAATCTTCTCTGTGAGGATAGACTGAGGGCCCTGAATCTGCACTCTCTAGAAAGGCGTAGAATTATTGGGAATATTATTGAGGTGTATAAATGGAAAACAGGAATAAATAAAGGGGATGTAAATAACTTGCTGAAAATATCCAGCCAAGACAGGACTCGCAGCAATGGTTTCAAGTTGGAAAAGTTCAGATTCAGGAAGGATATAGGAAAGCACTGGTTTGGTAATTGAGTTGTGGATGAGTGGAACAAACTCCCGAGTACCATCATAGAAGCTAAGACGTTGTGAAGTTTTAAAAATAGGTTAGATAAATACATGAGTGGGTGTGGGTGGGTGAGTTGGACCTGACTAGCTTGTGCTACTAGGTCAGATGCCGTGTTCCTTCCTAAAGTGGAAGTGACCTGACTACCTGGAGTTTACCAGGTAGTCAGGTCTAAGCCGGGGAGTGACATGGACCTGCCCCTAAGGAAGATTACCAATAGACCCCTGGCTGTCTTCAAGAAGGCACTAGACGCACCTTAAGTCAGTACCTGATCAACCAGGCTGTGGTTCGTACTTCAGTTTGCGTGCGGCCAACAGTAACAGCCTGGTTGATCAGACCCTGATCCACCATGAGGCCTGGTCTCAGACCGAGCCGCGGGGGCGTTGATCCCCGAAACCCTCTCCACGTAAACTCCAGGTAGGTGGCCAAAGACTGCAAACCTCACTCAAGCAAAAAGATCTTGGGGTGAGTATAATACCGAGCACATCTGAGGCGCTCATCAACCAGATAACTGCTGCAGCATATGGGCGTCTGGCAAACCTAAGAATAGCGTTCCAATACCTCAGTAAGGAATCGTTCAAGACACTGTACACCATATACGTCAAGCCCATACTGGAGTATGCAGCACCAGTTTGGAATCCACACCTGGTCATGCACGTCAAGAAATTAGAGAAAGTGCAAAGGTTTGCAACAAGACTAGTCCCATAGCTAAGGGGATTGTCCTACGAAAAAAGATTAAGGGAAATCGGCCTGACGACACTTGAGGGCAGGAGGGTCAGGGGAGACATGATAACGACATATAAAATACTGCGAGGAATTGACAAGGTGGACAAAGACAGGGTGTTCCAGAGATGGGACACAGAAACAAGGGATCTCAATTGGAAGTTGAAGACTCCGATGAGTCAAAGGGATGTTAGGAAGTATTTCTTTAGTCATAGAGTTGTCAGGAAGTGGAATTGCCTAGAAAGTGACGTAGTGGAGGCAGGAACCATACATAGTTTTAAGACGAGGTTTGATAAAGCTCATGGAGAATGGTGATAGAGAACCTAGCAGCAATCAGTGAAGAGGCAGGGCCAGGAGCTATGAATCGACCTCTGCAGCTACAAATAGGTGAGTACACACTCACATACATATATATATATATATATATATATATATATATATATATATATATATATATATATATATATATATATATATATATATATATATATATATATATATATATATATATATATATAGGGAGGTACCACCTCTAGAACTTTATTGGGGACCCTCATCCTCAGAGAAGACGATAAGCGTACCTCAGGGAAAACTCGAGGTTCTCCCCGGAGCTGTTTGAATATTTTCTTTTCCTACCACCCCCTATATATAATGATGGAATGCTTTATTAATAGACAGAATACATCAATGGAAAACATGAACATGAATAAAAAATTACAATATATCAAAGATTATGAATCTCCTTCAGCTCCCCCGAAGCCGGACGCGAGCCAAGTATGCAGCATGCGTTTTCCCTCTGGATGGCCACGCTGAGACGCTGGAACATGAACGTATCTGCCCTTGGGTCCCTGGTGGTGTCGATGAGTCTGGAACCCAGTTCCTTAAGGAAACGTGTTGCATTTTTGCCCCACGCTCCCAAGGTCTCTGATCCCACTGGGACAAATTGATACTGTTGGCTTATGTCCCTGTACTTGCCGATCTTGTACTCCTCTCTGTGGTCAGCAGCTCCTCCCTGTCGCCCGACACTGTGATGGCTGTAGGTGTCAGCCAGTGTCGACACACAGGTATAATCCCATGCTAAGAGCTTGCCATTCTTCCAAGGATAGATGGTGATCCCGTCGGGGCGGTTTGCTGGGTTGTGGGCTGCTAGTGATATATATATATATATATATATATATATATATATATATATATATATATATATATATATATATATATAGTATTATATATATATATATATATATATCATGCATACATATGGATTTCTTGTTGATTAGCTATTATTATTATTATTATGAGTATTATTATAATTATGAAGATGCGTTAAACTCGTATAGGTCATGCAGTGCATGGGGAATGAGAGAAATCAAGCGTGACCCAAGGAAAGAGGAATATAGTTCAAAATTCTTGGATCAAGAGACATTAGCTAGCATCAAGAGTCCCCTTCCTCCTTCCCTTTTAAAGAAGGTTTTAGTGTTTACAAAGACTCAACATTTGTTGGCTTGCTCTATATATAACCCGTTTATAAGTAATCTTTAGATATGATAACGAACCAGAATATACTTGAGAAAATCTGTTGGTCCTGAGCACTGGGAGGTCAAGATAACGTGAATTCAGGGTTAATACTTGTCATTTTTCTTAGTTTCAGTATGCCACCTAATTCTTACAGGCATACATACGGGCCAGTAGTTGGTGGTATCTCATACCACAGTGTCACGCTCGGCTCGCAACCGAAAGAACCTGAGATCGATCCTCACTACAAGGCGAGACGTAATGGCAAGTTTCCTAACACCTTCTGCCCTTGTTACCTAGCAGTAAACAGAATCTATAAAAATATAAATATATAAATAAAGCCTATATGAAATATATATATAATCTAGCTTAGTAGCGTACATCTGGAACCTCGAAACTCGGTGTCAGCGTGCTCAACTAATAATAATAATAATAATAATAATAATAATAATAATAATAATAATAATAATAATAATAATAATATTTTAATAAAACAATGTTTGTACAGAGATGAGTGACATTTAGCTGTGCATGCAAAAAGCCTATAGCTATGCAGAGCATTTCGGGCAAACTTAACCCTAGATGAAGACTACAACAGCAATAACTAATTAATTACTTACACAGATACGGACGTTAAGAGTCCATAAACAATAAATTTAAGAATTACAAGGAGAACAAACAAGCAATTAATTATTACTTAAGGTTGGATTATGATTACAAGTAATGAGAATAAGAATACATATTTCGGTTTTTTCGCGTGTTTGTGGTTGAGAGAATTGTTTTTCAATCCTAGGCTGGAGCAAGACAAATCGGCATATCTTCCAACACCTGCTGCCCCTGTTAGTCATGCAGCTAAACAAATGGCCTCACTTCATAAAAGCACCCAATTTTCTCGAACATTTTGTAAATTCTTGTTTTTAAATATTTTCTTGGGAGCCCTGAAGCTTGATATCTAGAAAGTATAATTTACATGATTTAGCACTTGATTTTTTAAAAGCCTATTCACAATAAGATTAAATTATTGAAGCATAAATCACCCATTTTTTAAAGCTAATAACATGCAATAATTTTGTAAACAAACCACGGTATGGGTGGGGATCAAACTCACGGCAAGTGAGTCGTAAAACTCCAGGCCAGTGCGTTTGTAATCGTGTTATTAGATTTCGTGAGTCATTTTGTATATAGTAAACTTCTATATCTTTAGTAGTTACATAGCTCAATAGCACAAGACAGCCTTGACACCAAAATCAACACGATTGTTCACATTAATGAAAAGAGGTAGCAGGACCTGCCTGTGCATGTAGATCGTTCTCCGCTGTCTCTGAAATATTTACAGACACGTACAGTGTTCTACGTGCTCTTGCAGCCACATTTAACCACGTAACTGCATTTCTCTGATGCCATACAGAGCGTAGTCCACACGGGAAGCCCAGATGGCTTTGTCAGGAGTCCACCCTAGTCACTCAGGAATAGTAAGTAAGTTTATTCAGTTATACACAAATACAGTTACATATATTAATTATCATGCATAGCAACATATGTGTAGAGAACCTAGGATAACCCAAAAAAGTCAGACGAAGTGACTTATTTCCATTGGGGTCCTTTAAGATTATCTTGCACAATTATGTCCCTACTTGTCCTGATCCCAGCCTGGTAGACAGCCCTCTTTGAGTGCTCAAAGGGAGGGTTATTAACCCTCTTGATATATAATCCGAATAAAATCTAGAGCTTATACATGTTGAGAAAATATTTTTAATGTTAATCATTCAATAGCATTCATTTTCTATGATTTAAGATTATAGAAAAAGAAAATGTTTAAAGGGTGACTAATAAAGATTGTTTATTCTTCAGAAAACCATACACATTCATTGGTTAAGCATCCATTTGCCTACCACAGCTAGATTTTATACACTATTTAAAATAACAACATAGTTATTTATGATGTATCCTAAGATAAAACAAATAACCAATAAAATGCAACCAAAAAAGGCTGAATGAAATACCCTTCATAACCAGGGTTTTCTATAAACTATGCCATTTAATTAATTATATCATTCACTCTTCAGAAATAAAGATTATTATTATTATTTTTTATTACTTTTATTGATGTTGCTGTTGTTGCTATTATTATTATTATTATTATTATTATTATTATTATTATTATTATTATTGGTGTCCCGTGGCTTGACAGGCAACGCTCTCGCTTTACACAAAGTGTTCGTGGTTCGATCTCCGGCAAGGGTGAAACCACTGGGCGTGTTTCCTTACGCCTGTCCTCTGTTAAACACCGCTTATTCAGCACTGGAGAGAAATTAGCATCCTACTTGATTCTTAGTAAATCTGCAAAATGCCTTTGCTATCACTGACCGCAGCACTCTCTTACTCAAGTTTAACCACCAATGGCTCAAGAGGACACGGGTACACATGATTCTAATCCGACCTCAGTAAGAGACACCAATATTAGCCATTAATATCAGTGACCTACCTAACGTCACCCAACACCTACATCTGTATTCTTTGCTGACGAAGAAACATTTTGTTAATACACAACATAGGGTATAATGAACTTCAAAAAGGTTTATACATGGATGATTACCAATAAACTCACACTCAGTAACGAAAAAACCTTGTCCACATTAAGATATTAGAATCAATAGGTTTCAAACAGAAAAAAGAAGAGGGGAAAACTCTTGGGACATACACACACACACACACACACACACACACACACACACACACACACAACAAGCCAAGTGTCTTAGTGACAAGTACCAAATGGTAACTAACACGGACAAACACTCTACAGGATGGTACATATGCAGACAGAAGTGCCAGGGTAGATTGTTTAGACTGAGGCTGCTGCCTTGATAAGTGATGTAACAAAACTGGAAAAGTCGTTAGAGAAAAATGGATTCAACATAATAGCTGGTAAACAATTTGAATTTCTGTCTACTAAATCCTGTATTTATAATCTGTAAAGTTGTTATAGAAGAAACTGTTGAATAATGAAATGGATGGAGAGATAACATTTATCAAACTATCAGAAACATTTGCCAGTGCTCTCAGAGATACAAAGATCACCAGGTTATATGCAGTAATACCAAAGATATTATGTTTATACATTGTAACACAAAGCTCACAATATTATACAACTTGGTTAAATTAGAAAGGCAAATATCACGCTTTTATATATAGTAATATCAAGGATACAAAGGTAACGGTGTTATGCATAGCAATATCAAGAGATATAAATGTCACGCTTGTACATAACACCACCGGTGATACGAATAAACACAATGTTTAACACAATAACACCAGAAATTGATACGAAGATTAGGAAGTTACACATAGAAACATACAGAGATCACACTTTTATGTGAATGAAAATGATAAACTTGAATAAGAACATAAAAAACTATGACATTTAAATAGACGAATAAGAAAACAATAGGCGGCCTTCCCATGGTGGTCCAGGTAGAGGAGTTCTTCTCTTCTGGCTGGACTGTTTCCACCTACCCGCGTTTGTTCAGCCTACCCGGCGGGTGTTTCAGCCTACCCGGGCGGGTGTTTCCAGCCACCCGGGCGGGTGTTTCCAGCCTACCCGGGCGGGTGTTTCCAGCCCACCCGGGCGGGTGTTTCCAGCCTACCGGGGCGGGTGTTTCCAGCCTCACCCGGGCGGGTGTTTCCAGCCCACCCGGGCGGGTGTTTCCAGCCCACCCGGGCGGGTGTTTCCAGCCCACCCGAGCGGGTGTTTCCAGCCACCCGAGCGGGTGTTTCCAGCCCACCCGGGCGGGTGTTTCCAGCCACCCGAGCGGGTGTTTCCAGCCTACCCGAGCGGGTGTTTCCAGCCCACCCGGCGGGTGGTTCCAGCCACCCGGGCGGGTGTATTTACTGGGCACAGATTTCTGTGTGTCCTCCCTGTAATTACATTTGCTCGTATAAACTGATATTTAAACATTTGTGTTGTAATATATGTGTGCTGGGCTCCATGGGGATGGCACAGTTGAAGGGTTAAGTTCCTCTCTGAGGAAATGCTGTGTCTGGGGTTCACAGCTCTTAACGTCCACCTCAAATAATGGAGTCTAATTACATTTTTTTTTTTATTACGGATCTAACTTGCCGACTTCCCTTACCTACATTAATCTATCGTCCAGATGTTGCTTACCTTGGAGACCTGCTGCGGATATGGGTACGCACTGATAATATTTTGCTAGATGAGTGTGAGTGTGAAAGACATTTTCATACATTGTCAAGGAGTGCAAACACTGAAAATGTCTTGTAAATTGTAGTGAGTGTGTGTGGGTACTCACCTAGTTGTGGTTGCAGTTGTCGTTGCAGGTGTGTTAGTTACCATTTTGTCCTAGGCACATGTCGATTTGACACTAGGCCTGTTGTATGCATGTGTGTATGTGTAAGGAAACACTTGTGTGTGGTGGTGTGTGTGGTGGTGTGTGTGGTGGTGTGTGTGGTGGTGTGTGTGGTGGTGTGTGTGGTGGTGTGTGGGGTGGTGTGGTGTTTGTGTGTGTGTGTGTGGTGTGTGTGCGTGTGTGCGTGTGTGTGCGTGCGTGTGTGTGTGTGTGTGTGTGTGTGTGTGTGTGTGTGTGTGTCCACTCTGACATATCATTTCTTAAAATTATCTTATGCGTTCCATTCCTCAAATATTTATGTATCGCCTTAAGGTGCGACGGTTCTTTCTTCTCTGTATACAAGCTTCCTGCGTGACACTGTGTCAAATGCTTTCTTACAGTCGAGGGTGACACAGTTTACCTGCTCCTTCTCGCCCGTATTTCAGCCACTCTGACAAAATTTTAGGATATTCGTGTGACAAGATTATCTGTCTCTGAATCCGTGCTTGTTACTGCTTTAATGTTCATTTGTTATGGGATTCGTTGGGTAAGCGATGGTAACAAAGGAAACAACTGTAAATAACAAAAAGGTACGATACTGTGACTGGAACAATTCACAAATAACCCGTACGTAGGAGAGAGGAGCTACTGAGGAGTTATGTTGGTAATTGGGGCAGAGTCCAGCCTGTCCGTCTGACTGTCTTGAGTCAGAAAAGTCAGGTTAGGTAAGGTTTGTCAGGAAACAGGAAAACTGTTTCCTGACGCGGGTCTTATTCATACGATGACCCGCAGTTGGAGCTTTTGGTCATCTGACCGAGGCCTACCGCTGGCTTACCGGTCCACCCCTTTAAAAATTATGGTTATTTTTATGAGTCAGAGAGAGAGGGCTACTACCAAAGTAACACTGTTGACACATTTCCTTCTAGTTGCTCAACACTTATATTTCTCATTATATTTTCTGTTGCCTTAGCTAGTATGTTAGTCACTGAAATTGTTTCTATCCACTTTTTTTGGGGGGAAGGGAGATTTTTGCACTGTGTAGGTGCCAATTTATTATTGGAGAATCGCTGCCCAGCCTTTGCGGAGTGCGGGTGTGCTTGTTTCTGGTCCCTAGCGGTGGAGTTGAGAACTGGTAGTTTTCATCAACATGGTGGAGCGCTACAGACGACGTGTCAATACTGTCTGTATTGAAGTGTTGCAGGGCGCGATTTACCCAAGCAACGCAGATGTTCTCCTCCCAGCTATTTTGAGGGATTCTTTAGGGATATCCATTGAAAAATTATTTGGGATATCTCTCAACGGTTCGTCGAGGATTTTTGTCAAGTTTGCAGTGGCCAGCGCATATGAGCGAGTGGTTGACACGTATCAGGAGAAGAGGATTGTCGTCAACACGGGATTAGAGGTACGGCTTCGAGATGTGTCACGGTACTACACTTATATACGAGTTCGAAACGTGCCGTTCGAAGCGTTGGATGTTGATGTGCGAAACGTCTTCAGTCAATTTGGTGACGTCCATGCAGCCACGGTGGGCCGGTGGGCACAGGGGACTTATGCCGGGCTGCAAGAAGGTTCATTTTCTTTGAAAATGACGCTCAAACGTCAGATACCTTCATACGTCATGATGGAGGAGTTCTGGCAGCAGGTCTATGTGACTTACGCAGGCCAAGTTCGAACGTGTCGCCTGTGTGGATTACCTGGACATGTGGCGGCGGCATGTGATCGTCGGATGGGCCAACAGAGACATGGAGCTGCTGATGGTATGAGGAAGGATGAAGTGGTGGTCGTGGATGCTATGGATGAGTCGCCACGGGAGAATAGGAGCGTGGTGCCAAGTGGACAATGGAGTGACATTGTTGATAAGGAGGATGAGCGTGTACTAACGTTGTCACAGGTGACCCAGGATGGCGAGACAGCGGAGACGGAGGAAGTGGCTCTGCAGGAAGGTGTGAACTTGGTTTTGTCTGAGCCGCTTTTGGAGGATTTTCCACTGTTGTTGGACAGTCCTGTGTGTGAGGGCACACAGCATGGTGTGGTGGACTTAGGAGCAGAGGTGAGGAGGGACGAGAGTGAGACGAGTGTGATGGGCGTCTCAGAGAGTGGGCCTTGCCTTCAGGTCCAGGAGGTTGGTGTAGAAGTGCACAGGGGAGAGGATTGTGAGGCTATGGAGGCTACAGGGGACTCCAGGAAAAGGCCTAGTGGTCTAGTTGAGGACGATGTCCTAACACCTGGGCAACAGGTGTGCAAGAAGGCCTGGGTGGAGGTGGCAAAAGGGGGACGGGGGAGTGTCAAGGGTAGAGAGGGAGGGAGGGACAGGAAAGCAGACAGGCAAGTACTGGGAGTGTCAGTAGAGGAAGAGAGCATTAGTAAGGGAAAGTCGGTAGTGACGAGGAAGTTGAAAAGTAGAGGAAAGCCCACTGCGTTCTTTTCAGGTGTTTAACGATGAATGTAAATGGCCTCCGAGCGGAGGTCAAACGTAAATGGGTAGAGGTGACATTAAGACGTTTAAATGTGGATGTGTGTATATTGCAAGAGCATAATTATAGGATGGGGAGAGATTTGACGTTATGGATTTACAGTTTATGCGGGTAGTGCGGTAGTTTCAAGGGAGGGGTGGCTATAGGAATACGTGTGACCAGTCCTTCGGTTGTTGGCTTGGGAAGAGGGGGTGGAGGGTGGTAAGGGTTGAGGGTTTATGGGGAATGTCAGAGTGTGTATAGTGGGAGTTTATATGCCGGCTATAAGTTGTAGAAAACTAAGGAAGAATTTGTGAGAGAGGAGTTGATATATTTCTTATGTGGGTTGCCGGTTGTGACTATTATCGCAGGGGATTGGAATTGTGTGATTAGGAAGAGGGATGTGGAACCGAGAGGGGCGGGGTGTGAGTTGGGGGTTTTGCGTGATGTTTTGGGTGCGGCAGGAGTCAGAGATGTGGTAGGGGGCGGTGGGTGGCATATAGAACATACGTTCATACGTAGGGCTATGCTGCAAGACTCGATCGTGTGTATGTGTCGAGGGATGTTATAGTGAAGGCGTGGATTGCGTTGATGTTGGGTTTTCGATCACAGGGGTGTGTTGGCAGTGTTGGGATGGGAGGGAGCTGTTAGAACGTATGCTAGTTATTGAAGCTTAACGTGGGCTTATTGCAGGGGAACTGTGTAGGAGGAGTTTTGAGGAGTGGTGGGAGGGGATGTGGAATGATGGGAAGGACCGGGAAGATGTGGTGGGTTGGTGGAATGGAGTGGCGAAAGTGGGTATTCAGGATTTTTATAAACGTGAAGGTAGAGAGCAGGCGCGATTGCGTTATGGCCTGCAGAGGTATTTGAGGGCAGTTACGGATTGTTATGTGGGGGCGGGTTACTCGCTGGAGGACATAGAGGTTTTGAGGGGCCAGTTGAAGGATATACAGAATGAGAGATTTCAGGCTATCAGAGTGAGGGCAGGTATTGAGGATGTGCTATGGGGGGACAAACCGTCTTTGACTGTCTTGCGTGGTTTTCGAAAGAGGAGGCAGGGTATGACGATGACGTCATTGAAGGTACACAAGGAGTTGGGTGGGTATATGGAGGGACAGGTACTGAGGTCGACAGAGGGTATGAGCGGGTTTGTGGATGTTTGGTTTCGGCGGTATCTAGACTGTAGGTTGGAGGAGGTGGAGGCGAAAGAGGAAGTTTTGGAGGGTATACAGGTAGGGATTAGTGAGGAGGAGAGGAAAGGGATGGAGGGTAGTATAACTGAGGAGGAAGTGTGGTTCGCAGTGAAGAGGATGCAGATGGGTAAAGCGCCGGGAGTCGATGGCTTACCTAGTGATTTTTATGTTCAACATTGGGGAGTGTTGAAGGAATGTTTGACGAAAGTTTTCAATCGTTTGAAGGAAGTACGGTATATGGGGGAGGATCAGCGCACTGGAGTTGTGGTTTTAGTGACTAAGGGGAAAGTGGTGGAAACGATTAAGGATTACAGAGCTATAACACTTTTATGTGCAGATTACAAAATCTTTGCAAGGATTTTGGGTAATAGGGTTAAAAAGGTTTTGGATTCTATCATAGAACGTGGTCAGTATGGGATACCGGGGAGGTGTATGGGGAATGGGCATGGTAGGATTAGGTCATTCATCGAGGGTCGAGAGGGGGGTGGGGTTTTTGGGCTTGATTGGGAAACGGCTTATGACAGTGTGGATAGGAATATGTTATTTGACATTCTTCGTAAGCAGGGTTTTGGGAATGAAGTAGTGGGTTGGGTGCAAACGTTGTATGAGGGGGCTTTGGTGCGGTTCAATTGAATGGAAGGGTGGGAAACGTGGTGGACATGAAGCGGGGTTTGCGACAGGGTGCCTTTGTCGCAAATTCTGTTTGCATGCTTACAGGATCCTTTTATAGGTTAGTATCGAAGGGGGTAGGAGGAGGGTCAGGTACCTGGTTGTGCATCTGAATAGTGGGTTATGTTGATGACACAACAATTCTCGTAGGTGGGTGGAGGGGTTAGATGCTATAGGGAGGATTATAAGTTTTTTTGGGGCAGCTACAGGGATGCGGATTAACAGAGTGAAATCTAAATTGTTAGAGGTGGGGACGTGGGTGGGCGGGGACTCTGGGGAATAGGTATGGTTGGCATGTTGTTGAGTGCTTGAAAATTTGTGGATAATTTATTGTAATGATGCGAGTAGGGCGAGGGTTGAAAATTCTTCTAAGGTGATAACGGCGACAATCGCGCGAATGAGTGGATGGAGACCGAGATGTGACGTTAATGCAGAGGGTTATGGTAGTGAATGTTTTACTGTATAGTAAATTGTGGCATGTGGCAAGGGTATACCCACTCGTGGGGAGAGATGTTGAATTATTACAGCGGAGAGTGCTGGGTATATATGGGTTTTGCAGACATTGGCTTAATAAGGAGGTTGTCATGATGCCGGGTTAGTAAGGAGGTTTGGGGTTGATACCCTTACATAGGAGGCTTATAGGGACATATGTAAAGCAGAGATATGTGGAGGAGGGAGGGGTGGGGGTAAGCGGGTGGGAGTGGTCATGCGTGAGGTAAGGAGGTGGTGGAGTGGATGTGACCTGAGTTTATGTGAGGCAATGTTGAGGGTTTTACTAGTTGTCAGAGAGCCAAGGGGTTTTCGGGTGGGGGTTTTGACAAGCTTGGGGGAGGCGGGGTATAGTGCAATGGGTTTAGCGAGTGAGGGTACTTGTTTGAGATGTGGGCTTTGGATACGTCGACCATCGGTGTATTTTTGTGAAGATTTAGGCGGGGTACGGGAATGGTTTGGACGGTCCTGAGGAGTGTAGGTGGTGTGGGCTTCGATGTTAGGGGCTTTAAGCCTGATATTGGTGGGTTTGAGGAAAATGTACGTAGAAGTTTAATGTACCTGGTGGTTGATTTCATATATGTGTCGTGGGTATGCGCGAGGTAGTGGGTGGGAGGCGGGTTCAGCTTGGCGGCACATTTTACAGGACGAAATGTAGGAATCAGGGTTTGTATGGGAGAACTTGGGTTGAAGCTTTCAGAGGGTTATAGAACGATGACGGTGGTGTCCCTTAAGGTTTTGGGGATGACGTAGGAACCATTCGAGGGGGACTGGTCGAGTGGGGGGAAGGGGGAGGTTGGGTATATCCGGAAGGGGTTGACTAGGGTATAGTATGGTTGATTGATGTGTGGTTGGTTAGGCGTGGGTATACAGGGTTGAAGCTAGGATGGGTTGGGTCGGGGTGGTATCGTGGGTGTCCGAATTTTGGACGTTTCGGGGGTTTTATGGGGTTGTAGGTAAATTTTCAGGTGTGTGTTGACTCAGACTTGGAGTGATGTTGGTTGGGGGAGGTCATAGGGTCATGGACGCATGGGGTTTTCCTCTAGGATGTAGTAGTGTAATCTAAAGTTAAAGTAGTAGGGTTTGTCGGTGGTGATGTGCTGGCAGTTTGCATTTATGTGGCAGGTTGGAGGTTAGGAGGTATTAGGTGTTAGACAACCGACAGTGTGCAGGTGTGCTTGGGTGAAGTTGTCCCAGGTATCTGTGGCAATTCATGTAGGATAAAGTTGATGTTTTGCTATGTTTGTCTTAAGTTTAACGTTTTTAGTATTGTATTCTGTATGTGTTCCTATCTTTGTTTGAATTATACATTAGGAGCAGCTTCTGCATATTTTTTGGGTTTTTTCTAGTGTTTGTATATGTATGCAACACAAATGTGTTTTGTGTGGTCTTATTATCCGGTGTGGGAATGTGACGTTGTGTTGTAGACAGTGTTGTCTACGGTAGTGATGGCTTGATGTTAATGTATTTTATTTAAGATGATGTTGTGGTGTGACCCTTGTTTCGGGGGTCAGTTGTTTTTGTGTGTTATTGTGCAACACCTGTTTTATAGGCAGAAAGTTTAAGGTTTTATTTTATTTCATGGCTATGTACTGCGTTTTTGTGGTAGGGAAGAAGTAAGATATGTAACCAGCGGTTAAATTTTGTGGTGTTTTTGAGACAATGTATGTTCAGTTTCATTGACAGTGTGTTATGTTATTGTATAGAAAAACTTAGCTAGGATTGGGTAGTAGGATGGACATTTTTTGTTTGTGCTTTAGCACGGGTTCTTATTATAGGATATATAGACTGATGTGTTTATTCCTGTTCTGTTTGCTTGTTTTTGTTTATATGAGCCTGATGTATTTTTGGGCATTTATTGGATTGTTATGTATATATGTGTTTTTAAATAAAATATAAAAAAAAATTATTATTTTTTATTTGAGAAATTTGGCACTAGTTTTAATGTGATAACTTGTCAATGTTTCTTCTGATTTACTCAAATCTTCAATGTTGCCCTAGAAGCCTGTGCAATATTTTATATTTTTCCTTTTGCTTGCATTGAGGTAGAAAGAGACTTAAGGTATACAGGGATACCTTTATTCGGATCACGCAACCAGCGAAATATCTTGCAGCAATCGTAGTAAAAGAGACCGACCGTCAGACAGACAAATAGACAGACACAGACAAATAGACAGACACAGACAACAGACAGATACAGACAAATAGACAGTCACAGACAAATAGACAGACACAGACAAATAGACAGATACAGACAAATAGACAGTCACAGACAAGTAGACAGACACAGACAACAGACAGACACAGACAGACAGACAGACATTCAACTACAGCTGCATATGTAGTAATTACATGGTCATAGGAGCTTCTGGCAAATGATTTTGGGGAAATGGGAGAGGTGAAGAAGACGGCAAGGGGGAGGAGGAGGAGGGGGAGTGGGGGAGGAGGAGGGGGAGGGGGAGGAGGAGGGGGAGGGGGTTGGCGGTGAAAGAAAAGGTGAGGAGGAGGAGAAGGTGGAGAGATGCGGGGATGGGATGAGGCAGAAAATGCGTTATCGATAATTTACGAGTTAAATAAATTGCACCATGTCCTCACGGCGTGAGCGCCTCTTGCTATCCAGTAGCATCGCTCCCGACCTTCTCGATGCCCTCAAAGAACGAAGCAGACAGAGGAGAAGCAGAGAACAGCACACTATCGACCCTTCTCTCTTTCAGTAGCGGTCGGTAAATCGCCGTAAATATAACCTGAGAAACTCGAGCCACAAGGGCAAGGAGGCTCCAAGCCCCGGCTTATCGCTGAATATAATTATAGCTCTTGAGCAAATGGCTGGTGTGTCGATTTCTAAATAATGCAAAACCTGTTCTTCATGACGGTTGACTAGGGCAAGCGCTGCGATGTGGGGTCAAGACTCGTTTCGTAATTATAGCGATGAAGGTAGTAAATTAAGTTTGTAACTGCAGATACTGAGTGAACTCGGGCTGGAACTCTAAGTTTAGTGGCTAGTTTGTTTGGTTTGAAGACTTTCGACCACACGAGGGTCATTAAGGCTGCATGTCGTTTGCAAGATTGCACCGCACACCGCCAGTCAAGGATGCTTTAATTCATAATACTGAAATAAAAATTTTCATTGTATACACGCCTCTCAGTGTATACTAAATGAGAGAAACACTATACTCTATATTCCGTCGGGGATTTCGGAGGATCGAGCGTCTCGCTTTGCACTTACCTCTCGGTACATTTACATGGAGAAATAAAGAACAGAAAGACAAATACCGTGACTGGAACAATACATAAATAACCTGCACATATTAGAGAAGCTTACTACGACGTCGGACCGAAACGTCGCCGTAAGCTTTTTCTTCAGTATATTTTACGTCTCGTAAAATATACTGCTAGATAACTACCTCTGGGCGTATATGCCCTTGTTGGAGGAAAAGGGAAGACGAATGGGGATTGGTAAACGATTCAACAGGACGGGTGACAGTAAAAGTCGAAAAGTTATTGCCTGGTGACGTGTGTGTGTACTCACCTAGTTGGGGTTTCAAGGCTCGATTCAAAGCTCCTGGCCCCGCCTCTTCCCTGATTGCTACTCGGTCTGCTCTCCCTGCTCCAAGGGCTTTATTGTACCTATACAAGATACTTGTTGAACCCCACTCGTCACATGCGCTCATTCCGTCACCTCTTCACGAACAATCACTTGATGTTTCCTTCCTGTTAGGTATGCACTGATCAAGTGTAGTACCTTCCTTTTATTCCTACAGGCACCTCTACCATTTGTCTCTACTGACTTACTTCTGTTACCCTGTCGTAGAACTCCAATAGGTTTGTGAGACAGGGTTTACTCTCTAAAGCTGTTCTGGTGCCATGAATAAACCCACTCCTTTCTTGGCGTTCCACCACTTTTTCCTAATAATCTTCTCTATAACCTTAGCTACTGGGAGGGCTTGAAGTCCTTAGAACGTAGGCGAGAACGATACATCATAATATACACCTAGAAGATACTGAGAGACTGGTCCAAACCAGCACACTGAAAATACTACTAATGGACACAAGAGGCTTGGCAGACTGTGCAGGATATCACCAATGAAAAGCAGGGAAGAGAGAATAATGAGAACTCAATATGTGCAAAGGAACCACGACTCTTCAACACCCTCCCTTCATGCATAAGGGATATTACCAACAAACCCCTCGTTTTCTTCGAGAGGGAACTCCACGGATTCTTCAAGACAGTTCTGATCAGTCGTGTTGAAGTGCATAGGTTGGACTGCGGGCAGCGGTGGCCTGGTCTGTGACAGGGCCATGAGGGCGATGACCTTCGGAAGCGACTCAGGTAAACTGTGCACGTTAGTAGTACTTGGTATGTAGTTTAACACTATATGTAAATATGTGTGTGCATGTGTACTCACCTATTCACCTATTTGTGGTTGCTCCTGTGTGTAACCTTTAGTTAAGTTTAATATCTTTATTATGCACCTATACCCATCCTAAAACCGTGAGAGCGCATGTGAACGTTTGCATGAGCTGAACGTTATATCTTGGGACAAATTTGCGCTGAGATACTGATACATGCGACATCCTCACCATTTTCGCTTCTCATGAGTGACATCAGAGAGAACGGCGGAAGCTGGCATACACAAGGGAGTGCGAGAGGAGGGACTTCGTCATTCCATAAGGTGCACACACTCTCCTCCCGCACCCTCGAGTTCTTAGTCAACACAGACGCCGCTGTCGGTGACCGCTACAAGAGCAAGTCGAGAGGTCTCCACTATGACTTGAAGGGCCATCACTCGAGTGTAAAGTGGGTGACTGTTTAACCTTCATTCCATCCGTTTAAGTAATCATAGACGGTCCTCCAAAAGCAGTATTTTTTTTTTTGGTTCGTGTTCGCTAATCCGCTGTTTCCGAAGGATTTTTTTTTTTTTAGTTTTGTGTATGTGCAAGAGAAGTATTCGTTAATTCACTGTAACTCATCCTTTCTTTTTATTATTATTATTATTATTATTATTATTTTTAAAATTATTATTATTATTATTATTATTATTAATTTTTTTATTATTATTATTATTATTATTATTATTATTATTATTTTTAAATTTTTATTATTATTAAAAATCATCATCATCATCAAAATCATCATTATTTTTCCCCCCTAGTGTGGTCATACTGAGTCCTTGTCCGGTTTATTTTTTTCCCCGCCACATGTCTTTGAAATGATCCCTTGATAATTTTTAAATTTGCACTGTCTTGAAGCTCTTAATATTCACGTGAGTTTATATAATCTTATGAAAATTAAAAAGTTTCGATGGGGTTGTCTTGTCTCTGCTCGCTGGACCCCCAAAAAATTTGAAATTTCTTGTCTTCTCAGGTTAAGACTGTCTTGTAGCCAAAAACCCTTTAGAAAATTAGTTCTAAATTATTTTAATATTTGGGTTAGTATAAGGGTTTGGGGCTTTTTGAATAACCATGAGTGGGGCAAAGACTCAAATTTATTATCTTTTGTTTTCAAACCTATTTTTTTTATTTTTAAAAAAATTTTGGCCGTTTCAAAAAAGGGGGTAGGGTGGCCCCGGAAAAAAGAAAAAATTTCATCATCATTCACTCCATCACTGTTTACAAACCAATATGTGAAAATTCCCCCCTTTTCCCTAATTGGTTTAATAACTCTTATTAATGACTTTTTTTTTTTTTCTCTGGTCCAGATGGCATACTGCCCAAAATAAGGAAGAAAAGAGACGTTTCAAAAAAGCTTTTCCATGACGTCTCGCTCTGTGTAAAAAAGAGTAAGGGTTTCACCAATCTTAAGTTTACACCTATGTGACGATTCTTTTTTTTTTTTTTTTTGGGGGGAAAAAAACCCCAGCGGGGGGGGGGCCCCAGGGATGCTAACAATGTAAGATCCGATAGTTTTTTTTAAAAAATCTATCTGGGAGGACACTGCATTTTTTTCCCTGAGGAATAAATCACGACAACCACAAAGTAAAAATTTTGGGGAAACACACAGAGCGAAACGAGTCAAATTTAAAAAGTTGTTCTGCAACGTTTTTTTTGGGATTATTATTTTTTTCGTCAAAAAAAAAAAAAAAAGCTCGAAGATTTTGGGAAAGCCGGGAAGAGGGATCAAAAATTTTTTGGAGAGAAGTTAATGGAATTTTTTTGGGTCTCTAACTTGACAAATGAGAGGTTGTTGTTAATGCAAGGAGAAAACTTTTTTTAAATTTATAAAGTCTACGGGGAAAAGGGGGAGGATTTTTTTTGGGAAACAGCTCGTGTGTATAACATTCATAATATGAATCTTAGTCCCGACTTTTTTTTTCTGTTGAGTCTTTATTCTGCCGTTATATTGTCAATGTCTCTAATCTTTAGGGAAAGGGATAACTTGATTTGTTTTTCCTCTCTTGTCTCTCTTCACCTACCATGACTTTTATTTTTTTCCCGTTTGCGCAAATTGTTCCAGCTACGGATTAGACTTTTTTTTCCCCGGTTTTTATATTTCCCCAAGCACCCCTCCTTCCCCCCTCGCCCACCCTCCCCCTTTACTACACAAAGCAAAGGGGGCCCAACCCTTACTCATGAGTTCGCCTTCCCCAGCTGTCACCAGGGCCCGAGAGGTTTTTCCCACGTAATAAGCGACGCCCGTCGTCAGCGAACATATGAAAAAAAAAACCGGAGGAGGGGGTTTTACAAAGCGGCTGTCGGTTTTTAAAAACAAAAAGACGGCGCGAGGGAAAAGAGGGGGGGCTGTCAGCGTCTCCCCCCCTTTTTCCAGGGAAAAAAAGGGGGGGGAGGCTTCCCCACCTGACGCATGTTGACACACACACACACACCCACACACACCCCCCCCCACACACACACACACACACACACACACACACATAGTTTTAATAAAAATTTTAAGAAGAGGTAAAAGATAAACTCATGGGGGAGGGGGGCAGGCCCAGTAGGGACAGCGAAGAGGCGGGGCCAGGAGCTGATCTGACCCCCCCCAAACCCCAATTAGGTGAGTACAATTAGGTGAGTACACACCACACACACACAGGGCAGGAGAGATCGGGGGGGGAAATGTAAACATAAAAAACTGAAAAATTGACAAGGTGGATAGAGACAGGGAAATTTTTTTAGATGGGACACAGCAAAAGGGGACACAGTTGGAAGTTGAAGACTCAGATAAATCCCCAAAAGATGTTAGGAAGTATTTCTTATCCGGGGGGTCGGGAAGTGGAAATTTTAAAGCGATGAGTGGGGAAAAAATCCATTCATAGCTTTAAGGAAGGGTATTTTTAAACTCATGGCGCAGGGGGAGTGACCCAAAATGAAGAGGCGGGGGCCCAAAAAACCCGAACGACCCCGGGAAAAAACCCCAAATAGTAGCCCCACAACATGGGTGAAAAAATTTAAAAAACGAAATGGTTGAATGCGTCGAAATGTTATACATGGGTTTTTTATGTGTATAAAGTCTATACACATGAGGTAAGGATTTCTTTACACTGTAGCCAGACGTAGTGATAGCTGGGCGTAGTTTAATCTTTTTATTGGATAACCCCATTGGGGTTGGGGGCCTCCTTTTGTCTTTCCCATATACTACTAAATTTTTCTGTTTCCTTTCCCTTTTTCACTTCCCAATTTTTCAACCCCCAAAAACCCTTTTTTCCTAATTTAGATGACGTCCCAGCCTCCCATTGGGCATTTCTACTTTCCCCCTATTATTCGATTTTTTTGTTCTTCTCTTTCTCTCCTTCCTCTGTTCTTTTTGTTTTTTTAAAAAACTTGTTCTTCGTTCCCCCAATTTCTTTTTTCCCCCGTTATTCTCCCCTTCCCCTTTTTCCCGTTGTTAGTTGCCCTCCAATCCCTCCGCCCCCCAAATTTTCCCCCTTCTCTGTCGATACGCCTCTCCCCATTCTCACTCCCCCAGTTACACCCCCATGGAAAACGTTCACACAGGACTTTTATATTCCCAAAACGGATCCTCCCCCCCGGGGAAAATATATAAAATATATATATATATATATATATATATATATATA
>WNWK01026031.1:0-27871 GCA_009830355.1 Cherax destructor
AATTTCAATCTGGTAAACCCCCTTTTAAATTACCTACCCATCACGAACAAAACTAGGGCTCCAATCACCAGCCCCCAAAGGGGACTTTTTTCCCCAAAGTAAAAAAAGGGCCCTGGAGGGGGAAAGAGGGGCGAAAAACGTTTGTATCATGAAAAAACGTCTCTTTTCAGTTTTTTTCATTTTTAGGTATTTCTATTATTTCTAGTTATTTTTGTAATGAATAGTCTCAATTAAAATTTTTTTTCTGATAAATTGGGAAAAGGGCTTGAAATGCTAAAATGATCTCTACATATTAAGGTATTTTCTAATAGCAAAAAAAAAACCCCCGGTGCGTTTTAGTAATTTTTAAAAAAGGGAAAAATTTTAAAAAAGTGAACTATAGCAGTGTTTTTGGGGAATTTTTTTCTCAGAATAAAACGGTCAGTGCACTGTTTTTCAATATAAAAAAAACAGATCTTTAAAACTGTCTTTTTAAGCTTCTAAGTCCATGAAACACATAAAAAAAAAAGATCATGAAAACGGGGGGACCACTGTACATTGGAAAATCCTAGAGATTATAAAACTTCCCGAGTCACCCCTATGAAAGCAAAGACTCGGCAGGATGCAACATCCCCCCAGAAAAGCAGGGTGCCACTAGCGTTGGGGGACAACACAATAAGTGTCAGGGCCCCAAAACTGTTCAACTGCCCCCCAGCTACATAAGGGGGATTACCAAAGCCCCCGGCTGTCTTCAAGCAGGCCCGGACAGGCACCTGAAGTCATAACCCCGGTTGGGTTTCGTCAGCTGCGTGCGGCCCAGTAACAGCCTGGTTGATCAGGTTTTGATTCCCCACGGGCCTGGTCCGCCGGGCGCGGGGGTCCCCCAAATCTCTCCAGGTATGTAATGTAGATTATGCAACATCTGCCACATTGCTAGGCTAGGTTGGTAAGAAGTCAGGCCCTGTTTCCCGCACGGAGTCACATCTAGGCTTTTGGCCATTTAAGCAAAGGGCTGACTTCAAGACTACCCTTTTAAAAATTAATATTAGTGCCACATTTCTTTCCCATCCCCCCTATTATATGCCTTTTCTAAATGCAATGATGCAATGAAAACTTCCCCATCTCTATCTAAATATAATCTGATTTTATTTCTGATTAAATACTTGGTCTAAAATTCCCCCCTTCTTAAAACCTCCTTGTTCATCTCCCAAACATGCTTTTCCCCCTTACTTTTAAAACTTTAACTAATAATATATCTTTACCTGGTACAGTCATCCCTTGGTATCCATGGGGGTTGGTTCAAGGAACCCGAGGATACCAAAAACTGGTTTGTCCCCCTTCCTTATCCCCCACGTCAGATGGTAGGTGTATGGGAGAAGGTTTGTCTTGGTTCTTTATCCTCCATCTGGCAGTGAGGCATCTCCGTTCTCGTGTTTAATACCTCCTTTTCCTCCGTTCATACTCATCAGTACCATCTTTCCCACACACCTCTCCCCCTCCAACTGCTCAATCAACTTTTCCCTTTCTGGCCACGTGCCCTCGCTACCCCCCATACCACCCCATACCACCCCACCTATAATTCCCCCCATGGCTACACAACTTCATAAAACCATTCCCAAACCCGTAACCTCCCCTCACAACTCCCCCGGCCACCCTCCACCAACCCCCCCCCCCACACAACCCCCCCTTCAATTCTTCCCACAGCTACATGCCTACACCATCATTCCCCATATCTCCCCCCTACAACTTCCCCAAACTTTCACCCCAACAAGCATCCCATACCTAATTCAATCTGCTGTCCCCCCCTTTTTCCCCACACCAACTGCACACTCACCCACCCAGTCATTCATCATTTGATCATCACCCCCACTGGGGCCCCCAACAATCACACCTTTGAAATATCATGAAAATAGAAGAAAACTCAGATGACTGTTTTCTGTGGACCCCCCCAATGGCAAAATTATTCCAGAAGCCTCTCAATCCATTCGACATTTCTTCCAAAAATAATTCACAGGGTTGTCTATTTCAGACCCCCCCAAAAAAACACTTCCACAAGCACTTACAATAATCTATTCATAATTGTCGGGGTCCCCCTTTTAGTCTTCCCCCGGTATTCTACATCACTTCACTCCATGGATTCAGGTAGTACTGGGGGCAAGGCAAATAAAATTTTTTTCTTTTTAACTTTCTGGAATTTTTCAGATATTTTTTATCTCAGTTGGTTGAATCCCTGGATGCAGAACCAGCAGATATGGACTCCCAAATGTATCTCAAAGGCTCATTCCTATATTTCAGTTCTTTTTCCCCTTTTTCCCTTTTTACAAAGGAAATATGCACACAAAACCATAGGTACCTTCCCTCTTTTCAAACATTAATTAACAAATACTTTTCCCTCCAAACCTATGCCCCAACCTGCTTTTAAATTTCTGTCTTGATCCCATCAATCTCACCTTTTTCTCCCTTTCTTTTTCCCCACTGCCCGGGAAACCTCCCCCCCTCTCTTTTGGCTCTTCTTTCTCTAAAACATGTTCAGTGGCTCGTGTATAGGCACTCGGCTGGCATCCCCTATTTTTCCCGATTTTGTAACATTCAATAACTAATGATCTCTTTTTTTTTAATTCTTTCTTTATCAGTGGACCTCCGGTGTTTTGGTTTTCGTTCCAGAATTGTTCAAAATGCCATTACCAAACAATTTATTCCCCAAAAGGGAAAAATGTAAATTAACGTCCTTTAGACCCCAAAATACACTTACAAAAGCACTTACAAAAAAAACACTTACATAATTTTGAGTTTGGAGCATCACGAACACCGGGGTCCCTGTACTTTACTTTTTAAACCTTAACTTAAAGTCTAGCCATCCCTTGTACATGAAAAAAATTTCAAAATCCTTTAGGAACTTGCGCTTCACAGTTCCCCGGGCCCCTGTTTGGGTGTTGTGCGCATGCATACATGTCGAATAAGCGCTGCAGCGGTAGAAACATTTGCACGCAAATGAACCATGTTGTGCAAGTGTAAAGGGAGTGTTTCTTTTGACTCCCGGCGTGTGTTGGCAAAAACCATGTACCATATTCTTGAGTGTGATAAAGTGTAAAATTTGATGTTTTCATGGCACTATTTTATTTAATTACAGTTTTTTGGGTTTTTTTTATTTTACAGAAAATTTAAATAATTTAATTTGGCCTCCTTGCATCCCCATGGGAAAAAAGTTCTGTGACTAAGTGAAATTCCCCTGCTTAAGTTTTTACATTTGTCTCTACATGAGAAAATTACAGTTAAGAAAAGGTTTTTCAACACCTGATATTCAAATATCTCAGCCAGGAATGAGCAACAAGAAGAAGTATATTAGTAGCTTTAATTCTTAATAGTACCAACGGAAAAGTTGGCTTTGTGGCTGTGAAGTAAAAAGGCATTTGCTGTTTGGAGGTGATGTAACGTGGACAAAGATGATTTTAGAAATATAAACAAAATGAAAGAAAAACTGAAAAACATTAGAAGTCAAAGAAGCACATTGAAAATGTGGTTTCACTGTCACTTTAGGAAACGTAAATATTTGGAGAAACTTAGTGAGGCATACAGACTTCCCAAACAATGAACATAACATAAAGGTTAAAAGAGCCGTGAAATTTTATCCAAAATCATAAACTGTATTTTCTTTTGTAGAAACTTCAAAACTCCCTTTATGTGAACATGATGAAAAAGATGATTCAGTAAATCCAGGGGTATTTAGAGGATTAATAAATTTTGCATCTAAATTAGATCCCGATTTGAAGAATCACTTAGAAACTAGTATGGTCTTCAAGACCATTCAGAATGAGATGCTTGACTGCCTGCTACAAATATACCATGAGGAGATAAGGACAGAAATTAGAATGGATCAAGCTTGAACTGTAACAATTTAGGTAAGTAAAAAATATTTTTGTTTATGATTTTTATCAAGCTTATGTATAAATTTTCTTTTATATGCTTGTTTCATTTTACACAATATTAAAACAATATTATAACAAAAACATAAGGTGGGACCAAGTAAACCAAGTCCTAAATTATATAAACTGGGAAGATAGCCCTAAGCATCACGGATCCTAACCTATGTCTAGAACAAATTACCTCTGTGGCATTGAGGTTTGCTCAAGGCAAATTCCTTAAGGAAAGAAGAAGATGTAAACTAGAAAGAGAGGCGCTCCCTATACAGGCGAAGGCAGAGAATAACGGAGCGACTACAAGAGGCCAATATATCTGAAATCACGTGGGAGAGCTGGTCAGAGAAATAGCAAACATCGAATTAAAACTAAAGAATCTTACAGGAATCAAGAAATGCGGGAAGAACTAAAAGCCATAAATGAAATTGAAAGAAACCCAAAGTATTTCTTTTCTTATGCCAAATCAAAGTCGAGAACAACATCCATTATTGGGCTCCTACTTAAATGGGATGGGTCCTACAGATGACAGCAAGGAAATGAGTGAGTTACTTAAGTCCCAGTATGACTCAGTTTTTAGCGAGCCGCTAACCAGACTGAAAGTCGAAGACCTAAAATAATTTTATGAAGTGCCACAGAACTTGGCAGATGCATGCCTATCTGACATTACCCCGATGCCAAATGACTTCGAAAAGGCAATAAATGACATGCCCATGCACTCCGCTCCAGGCCCAGACTCATGGAACTCTGTTCATCAAGAACTGCAAGAAGCCCTATCACGTGCTTTTAACATCCTATGGAGAGGGAGCATGGACACTGGGGTTGTCCCGCAGGTACTAAAAACAACAGACATAGCCCAACTCCACAAGGGGCAGTAAAGCAATAGCAAAGAACTACAGACCAATAGCGCTAACGTCCCATATCATAAAAATCTTTGAAAGGGTTCAAAGAAGCAAGATCGCCACTCATCTAGATACCCATCAACTACACAACCCAGGGCAGCATGGGTTTAGAGCAGGTCGCTCCTGTCTGTCCCAACTACTGGACCACTACGACAAGGTTCTGGATGCTCTAGAAGACAAACAAAATGCAGATGTTAATACACAGACTTTGCAAAAAACCTTTGACAAGTGTGACCAAATAGTAGTAGTCAACAGAGTAAAGTCTGAGGCAGCTACAGTGAAAAACTGTTCCACAAGGCACAGTACTCGCTCCCGTGCCGTGTCTTCCTTTGCAGTTGACACCGAATCTGTATGACAGTGTCCACCATTGAAGACACTGCAAGACTCCAAGCAGACATAAACCAAATCTTTAAATGGGCTGCAGAAAACAATATGAAGTTCAATGATGGGAAAATTTTAATTACTGAGATATGGAAACGTGAAGAAATTAAAATTTCATCAGTACAAAATAAATTCCAACCACACAATAGAGCGAAAAACTAATGTCAAAGACCTGGGAGTGATCATGTCAGAGGATCTCACCTTCAAGGACCATAACACCGTAGCAATCACATCTGCTAGAAAAATGGCAGGATGGATAATGAGAACCTTCAAAACCAGGGATACCAAGCCCATGTTGACACTTTCAGGTCGCTTGTTCTATCTAGGCTGGAATATTGCTGCACACTAACTGCACCTTTCAAGGCAGGTGAAATTGCTGACCTTCACGGCACGCATAACTGAGATAAACCACCTCAATTACTGGGAACGCTTGAAGTTCCTAAACCTGTACTCCCTAGAATGCTGGCGGGAGAGATACATTATTATATACACGTGGAAAATTCTCAAGGGATTAGTACCAAACTTGCACACGAGAGTCACTCCTACGAAAGCAAAAGACTCGGCAGGCGTGTAACATCCCCCAATGAAAAGCAGGGGTGCCACTAGCCGTTGAGAGACAACACAATAAGTGTCAGGGGCCAAGACTGTTCAACTGCCTCCCAGCATACATCAGGGGATTACAAACAAGCCCCTGGCTGTCTTCAAACAGGCACTGGACAGGCACCTAAGTCGGTACCTGACCAGCCAGGCTGTGGTTCATACGTTGGACTGTGTGCGGCCAGCAGTAACAGCCTTGTTGATCAGGCTCTGACCCAACATGAGGCCTGGTCACAGACCGAGCCGCAGGGCGTTGACCCCTGGAACTCTCTCCAGGTATACTCCAGGTATAATGGCTAAAAATTTTCTGAAGCAGCACCTCCACTATTTTTAGCTCTGAGCCGCCACTGGTTATACCTCCCTGGCTAGTACCGAAACCACTGCCTCCCTCTTTTCATCAACATTTAGCAACTGCTCAAAATATTCCCTCCAACTCCCCATCTAATACACCCTTTTCTTTTTTAACTGCTAAATCCATTTGTTCCCTAGGCTTTCTCAATTTGATTAATCTCACTCCAAAACTTTTCCTTATTCTCGGCAATTTTTTTAACAAAATCTCATTTCGTTCTCTCATTTGCTCTCCTTTTACACTCTTCCATCACTCTCTGAACTTCTTTTTACTCTCTCTCTCTATATCACACCATTCTTGTATCATTTCTGCTTTGTAAAAACCTTTCACATGCTAACTTTTCTCTCTTACTTCAACACTCCACTAACTGCATCTCTTCCATCCCACACCCACCCTCCTATATCCACAAGCTTCTGCTGCACATTCTAAAACCGTTCTTAATATACCCCATACCTCTTTGAGGGATACGTATTTGGGAGTGGACATGTCAGCGGATGGGGTTTATGAAGGATGAGGGGTTTAAACCCTAGAATTGATGAAGGAAAAAAAGGGGAGTGGTGCGTTGAGGTATCTGTGGAGACAAAAACGTTATCCATGGAGGCAAGAAGGAAAGTATGAAAGTATAGTGGTACCAACACTCTTATATGGGTGTGAAGATTGGGTTGTAAATGCTGCAGCGAGGAGGCGGCTGGAGGCAGTGGAGATCTCCTGTCTAAGGGCTGAAGAGGGGGTTTTTGAGGTGGTTTGGTCATTTAGAGAATGGATCAAGTAAAATGACTTGGAGAGCGTATAAATCGAAAAGGTTGGAGGGAGGGGTAAGGAGGTTTTGTGGGCTTGGACTTCCAGCAAGCATGTGTGAGCGTGTTAGATAGGAGTGAATGGAGACGATTGGTTTTGGGACCTGATGAGCTGTTGGAGTGTGAGCAGGGTAACATTTTGTGAAGGGATTCAGGAAACCAGTTAATTGATTTAGTTGGACTTGAGTCCTGAAATGGGAAGTACAATGCCTGCACTTTAAAGGAGGGGTCTGGGATAGTGACAGCTGGGAGGGACTATTCTCAGCTGTCGTATCTGAGCGCCTCTGCAAAGACAGTGATTATGTATGAGTGTGGTGAAAGTGTTGAATGATGATGAAAGTATTTTCTTTTGGGATTTTCTTTCTTTTTGGGTCACCCTGCCTTGGTGGAGACGGCGACTTGTTGAAAAAAAAAAATTAAGGTTAGCCGGACTTGAGTCCTGGAAATGGGAAGTACAATGCCTGCACTTTAAAGGAGGGGTTTGGGATATTGGCAGTTTGGAGGGACTTCTAAACTGTCGTATCTGAGCGCCTCTGCAAAGACAGTGATTATGTATGAGTGAGGTGAAAGTGTTGAATGATGACGAGTATTTTCTTTTGGGGATTTTATTTCTTTTTGGATCACCCTGCCTCGGTGGGAGATGGCTGACTTGAAAAAAAAACTCTTTGCCCTCCTCCCTTGAGTTATATATTATTCCGTTCAAGATGATTTTTTTATTAACACTTTGGCTGTTTCCACCAAGGTAGGGTGACCCGAAAAGAAGAAGCACTCCATCACTGTCTTGCCAGAGACACACTTATACTACACTTCAAAAACTGCAACTTCAGCACCCCTCCTTCAGAGAGTAGCACTGTACTTCCACCTCCAGGACTCAAATCCAACTAACCGGTTTCCTGGTCCCTTCATAAATTTTACATTGCTCACACTCCAACAGCACGTCAAGTCATAAACACCACTTGTAACTCAAACCCCAAAATACAAGAGGGCCCCATTTGTACGGCAGTTAGGCTCCTGACCAAGCTGATAAGCAAAATTGCTGGAGAGTGGAAAAAGAGCAGTTTTCAATACTGAATGCATCTAAAATGCCGAAAACATGTTTACAAAAAAATATATATATAAAAAGAAATAAATATACAGTACATAAAATATGGGGCTGAATGCCTATCCTTAACACAACTGTCATGCAAAAATGGCAGAAAAAACGTAAAAAGTACTGACCATAATGATCAATGGCTCAATTAGAAACGGGTGAAATCATGGTACACTGAAAAGGGTGCTGAAAAACGGGCCCTCCTGTACATGGCTTTAAAGTAATTCAATCCAAGACCCAAATAGTGCAACTTTTATTGTACCTTACTGTACCATCTCATGACCGGTGCACAAATTCTAACTCCTTCATCGTGTATTTGAACACTTTCTTGCTTGACTTTCAGAGAACCTGCCTATTTTCTGCACACTTTAGAGACTGCAATGACTTGGTAATACAAAAGATGGTGTAATTAAATAAAAAATACAGTTATGAAGGTTAAATAATCCAGAGCTGGTGCAGGGGCCACACCGTGGTAGCTTGAAACTGAAGTGAAACGATAAACTTTAGTACAAATGCTGCTATTGGCTGAGATGCTACCCTAGAGACAATCATTCCCATAAATGAATGGCTGTTGAACCACCCCACACACTCCCACTGACACTCCTATTGGCTCATGCTTCTCCAAGAGGCAAGCTAAGTACTGCATAGCTGGTTGGTTGAGGCCCACCCACCCATGCATGCCGACCATCATACCATACTATTTTATCTCAAACTTTTCATAATTCAAAACAAAATTTCTTTACGAGGTAAAGTGATACCTCAAAATTATTGTAATAAAGCCCATCTAAATCAAGGACCACTGTACAGTTGTTTTTATCTTACCCTATATATACATATCTTACTATTATATAATTACAATTATCATATAATAGCATATAATCACTTTTCATTCAGATAAGGAATAATACATACAAAACACATAATTACAGAACATTATGTTAACATTCATGGTTCATAACACTTCAACCTAAAACCAACAGGTATCATAAATATTATCAGAACAAAAGTAGAAGGTTTTAAGAGGAAACCGAACAACTACCTTGTCAGAATGACAAGATTAGTCAGGCTATGATGACTATAAAGCCTGTCGTACACATGGCTAATAGTAGCAACATTTGCTCAAAAAACAATCACAAAAAAGCTTGGACTCAGGCTGTTGTGATAGAATAAACCTTAAAAACCATTTTAAAAGGATAAGTTTTTAAACACAATTTTAAAAAAATTTAAACATGAAAGAATACTAAAAAAAATTTTAATACCTTTAATAACGGGTTTTAAAAAAATGTTTTATTTTACTTCATGAAATTCATTGATATCTGAAAATTTAAAAGGAAAAATTAGGTATAACTGGAAAAAGATGAAGTTTTCATGGGCTGCAGGGGAGATATCATGGAACAAAAGTATTAAAAAAGATGATGCAACATTTGCTTTACCTATTGATTCTTATCTGGTTCATCTAACGGGTTTTTGACTGTGAAAAACAAATTATCAAATGCAGATAAATTAGGCATTTGCTTTCTTACACTCTGGTTAGCCTGTTTTTCCAAAGAATTCAATCCACTTTCAGGAAATTTCGAACCCAAATTTTCCCCCCAAGTTCATGCTGCAGTTATTTATGCTGTTCATAATATGAACCGAAGAGGGGGGCATTCTTTTGGAAAAGTTTTTAAGCTGTGATGGTTGAGGGACTGTTTAAACCCCAAACTAAAATTGGGTCAATTAATGATGATGTAAGCTTCACCCTTTTTGGATGAGGAGTTGAGATTTGCATAGGGCACATTTTCATTTAATTTCTTAATACTACTGGGGACAGGAAGGGAAAAAACTGCTGTTGATCTCTATCTATTTTCCCCTTGTCCTTAAACCCCTGACAAAAAATACTATAAGAAAAATTTTTCGCAAAAAATTTTAAATTATGTAATCTACACAAAGTTTTTTGTTAATACATATAATATAATTTTATTTACATTTAACTACATAATAAGAAAAAAAAATTTATTAAAGAAATTTTAATAAAAATAAATAGTTAAACCTTTCTAGTGATGTTTAAAAAAAAAAAAAAACTTCCCTTTTTTGTCCTCAAAAAACACATCAGCGGAAAATATCAAAAATTCGGTTTTTTGGGTGCTCATTGACTCTCTTTTCATGCTGGTTCAGTCCCAGTCAGAAAACTTTCCCTGTGTTCACATCAATCGAGACCACTGACCCCTGCTACTACTACTGTTTCGTATATTTTGGCATTGCCATTGGGGGCTGTAAAAATTCAAAAAATTTAAAAACGTTTGATGAAACCCCAAAAAATAACTTTTTGTGCATTTTTTCCCCAAATGAAAAAGTAACATAATGTTAAGAAGTTTGTGAACTATGTATAAAAAAAATAGTAATAATATAACACTGTATGATATTATTTGAAGGCAGTGTTCACTATTTTACAACAAAAATTTTTGAAATTTTCTTTTAATCTCAGCAGCCATTTTTTTCCAAGAAGGTGACCTGAAGAAAAAAACCAATTCATTATTATTCATTCAATCACCATCTTTCAGAAGTGCTGACATCACAATCAGTTTACCATCTGACTGCAACTTTCCCCCACTCCTTCAGACTGAAGACAGGCCTGCCCCCCACCTCTGGATTTAAAGTCAAGCTCCCAGTTTCTCTGAATACCTTCAAAAGTTGCCTTATTCACACCCCAACAGCATACCCAAAAAATCTTTTTTACCCCACCTCTATCTAACACACCACAAAAGAGCTGGTTTAAACCCCCAAAAATAAAACTTTTTTTCCCCCAGGACCAAAGTTCTCGGGACCACCCTACCCCCCCCAAACCTTCTCCCCCAAAACCCAGTGTTGTTACATAGATTTTGCATAAATAAAAAACAGGGCCCCTTTTTTTCGGTCATCCCCAAACCGAACATTTATGTAATGTATTTTAGTGTTTTTGCAATGTTTTTTGGGGAGTCTGAAATGACTAACCACGTGACATTATTTTTTAAAGGAAGTAAATTCGTTGGAGGACTTGACAGCATTCTAAAAATTTTTCATAAAAACCGGGGGTCCACTGACCCTAAAATTTTGGGGAGTGGCAAATTTTGACCTAGACATGAGAATGGGTCTGTGGGTGCCGGAACATTTAACAAAAATTCCTGCCCCATGCAGTGCATAATGGGAGCAGCTAACTTCTGACCAGATTTTGGGGTTAAAATAGTGATTCTGGGATGTTTTCCCTAGGTTTTTTTATGTTTTTCTGGCTTTTTTTGGGGAAATAAAAGACCAAAATATATATTAATGAAATGGAGAAGGTTTGGTTAATTCTAAACTGGAAGACCTGAAATGGACCACAATGGGGGGGGTTAGACCCCATGGGAGTCAAACTCCAGGCCAGTGTGTAACCCCAATGGGACATGGCTAAAATAAAATTACCCAGTTAGGTATATTTATACCCCACGGGGGTAGTATGAGTGAAAACTTAAAGAGTTCATCATGGCCAATAGGGGGTTTATCTGAAAAAATTTGCATTTGTGGTCACTCGGGGCCCCCATGCAAATTCCTTGGGCATAAATATCCAGCTGGATGAATTTTGAAACTCGTGGCTTATCCTGGCCGGGAAACCACTTGCCATGAGTTCAAACCCCCACCGCCCATGGTTTTTTTTGCAATCATGTTTTAATTCTGTAGAATGTAGCCAAAAAAGCCCAAAGGGCAAAACTGTCTTTTTTGGGAAATTTTTAGGAAGAGCGGGGCCCCCTCCCCCGGGTCTGTTTAGGGGGTTTTTACTAAGTCTGTGTGTGATGGGATTAAAAAAGGGAGATTTAATAGGAGAAGTTTGGAGATATGACGAAGAACGAAAAAAGATTTTGTAATCAAACATTAACTATTCCAAAAATTTTTTTAAAGTTTGATTAATTTTAATTATAAAATATGTATTTCTGAGGGTTTCTATTATGACAAAACCATATTATTTAATCTCTTACACAATGAATAATCAAAAAAATTTAATTTTTTTAAATTATTTTCCCAATTTTTAAAATTTCATCAGATCGTCAATTAGTTGTCTTGGACAATCAAAAGTCTTAGACTGCCCCCGGTCCAAGCTGATTTTTTCTGCTTTTGCATGAGAGTTAGAATCTCCGGCTGAAACTGTGCCAGCTCTACTGCCATAAAAATTTTTTTCCTCCCATCATTCCAAGATCTTTTTAAATATTTGGACATTATTTTTTAATCCCCCCCCAAAGGGGTCACCCCCCGTTTTACATCATTTTGAAACATCAAATTCCCCTTTTACACCACTTTTCTAAGTAAATTTTATTCCAACATCAAGTCGATATTATGTCATAATAAAAAAGGGTAAAAATAAAATCATTTTCCTTAAAAATATTTTAACCCTTTTTGGGGTTTTGGGGTACTAGTAAATTTTGTGCTGGGGTTTTTCCCTATAGTCGCATAAATTTATCCGCTTCAAATCAGGGGAGAAGGGTTGGAAACCTTTATGAATGAGTCTAAGGGGGAAGTGGGGAGGAAAAAAAAATACCCGCATTGCATTTGGGAGTGGGAATTCAGTCGCCTTGTCCCCCAAAACCATTAAGGGAAACCTCCTCCGGAGTGTGAGGGGTAGGAAGGCAGTGGGGGGGGGGAAGGTAGTGGGGAGTGGGGGAAAACATGGTGGGTGGGGAAAACAGGGGGGGTGGGGGAAAACAGTGGGGGGGGTGGGAAAAGGGGGGGGGGGAGGGGGAGGGTAGGGGGGGGGGGAGTGGGGAAAAATGGGGGAAGCAGGGGGGGGGTGGGAAGGCAGTGGGGGGGGGGAAGACTCATACAACCATCGACTTAAGTTCCAGCCTCTCCATTCACCTGCCCGTAGGGCCACCAACTCTCCCTTCCAAAACATTAAAAAACCCCCCCAATTTGGTAAAAAACTATTATTTCTGTTTCATTTTAGTTTAAGCAGTAAAAAAGCATAAACATCACGATAATTAAAATTTAAAATTTCCTTTTTATTTTAAGATCTGTTTGGGCTAAAAAAAAAGGGGTTTGGCTTTTGGGGGCTTAGGAACGTAACACTATTTTCCATAAATTCTTCAAAATTTATTAAAACCTTTTTCCTAACGGCTTTTTTTGGAACGTAACTATCTTTTAAATGCGGTCTACTGTACATTCACAAAAATTTTCATTGAAAAATTGTAAACAAATATCTGTCATTACATAGTTCTGCCGTTTGTTGCGTGGCTTGTTTTTAGTTCTATTAAAACAAGGGCCGGGCCGATCCATTTTTTCTTATGCTGCAACTGTGTGTTGTTTTTCCTTTTTTATTTTTGATTATTCCTTTACTGTGTCTGTGTTAGCCATGGGGCCTAAGAAGGATGTGCTGTGATTCCAAATGAATATGGTTACAATGGAAAAAAACAAAAATGATTAAAAGGTAGAAAAAAGGGAAAAAGGGAGGGGATGTGCATCCCTTAGGGGCCCCAGGGTTTTCACAATTTTAATTTATTCTTTTAAAAAAAAGACTAAAATGTGTTTTAGTGTTCTTTAAGGTTTGAATGTTTTATTCTTTTGGAAGTTATTTTAACCTTAACCCCCCCCACATAGAAAGCCGGGCTTTAAATTTAGGGGATATGCCCGATCCAGACATGAGAGAATGGGTCCAGCCTCAGGGGTAGAAAAAATCTGGGGCCCCTTAGTACTTTTTGGGGGACCAGTTCATGAGTGGTAGAGAAAAATTGGGAAAAAAAGGGACAATGATGTATCGTAAGGGGGGGGTTCAATTTTGCGCGGAAGAAAAAAAAATCGAAAAAAATTGAAAAAAATTTGTTGACAGAAAAATGTTTAAGAAACCAAAAATTTTTGAAAATCCCAATGTTCCGGGGTTTGCAAAAAGTATTTAAAAAATGTTACTTTTAAATAAAAAAAAGTAACCACAAGATGAATTATTTTTTTTTTTTTTGTTTTGTTTTTTTGGGTTTTTTTTCTTTTTAATACACTAAATTTCCCTCCATCATTGAAAATGTGGGCGGGGGGATTCAGGGGGGGGAGCCAAGTGGCTCTCATAAGGATGATAATTTTTGATCATAAGTTTTCCTCCCCAAAAAATATCTTTATACGAGGGTTTTTACTAATAAATTTATCCCTTATACCATTTATTCAATAAATATATCAGACATAAGATATATAAAATAAAAAATTAAAGACTGCCCAAAAAAATAATAAATTTCATAATAAAGGGGGAAACATTGGGGCCTTGTGTCTGGTTTTTCTCCATAACTACAGTTTTTTTGCCTTTCTGGGATACCAAAAAACGGGGGTTTTTAACACGGGGAAAAAATAAGAAATACTTAAAAAAAGAATGCATAGAAAAAAACCAAAAAAAAGGGGATTTTCATCAATCTTTTGGGCGAAAGGGGGAGGCTCCCGGGTTATCTCAATTAAGATTTTGGCCTATTGTTTGATCCCCCCCATTATTAATGAAAATGAAATGAATTTCACAGGGCATAAAGCAAAGTGTGTTTGTATTTACAGTGGAAAAAAATTGAAATTCAAAATTTTTATTTTTGGGGGGAAAAAAGGGAGATATTTTGGTGAGTGTTAAAAGCGTTACAAAATTTTTTTTTTGGATGAAGATAAACATTTATTAATTAAATCCCTAGGTACTTTGTTGACGTACCCAGTGGGGAAATGTCCCACCCAAGTGCCCCGGGCCGAAAACGTCCCATTTGTCATAATCAGTATTTTTTTCCTCTTTTTTTATTGGCGATCTTTTTTTCACGTCTTTTTAAAGGGAACTTCAAACGTATCCAAAAAGCAAAAAAAACGGACAAAATAAGGTGGAGTTGATCACGCCCTTTTAAAAAAAATAAAAATAGGTTAGATAAATAAAGGGGCTGTGGTGGGGGTGAGGGTTTGGGCCGGCCGGCACAGGTCTGATGCCATGTCCTTCCTTCAGAGGATGTGACCACTAGATGGTAGCCTTTTCAGGGCCGGGCCTGCCAGTTTCCCTCCTTTTTTTTTGTTCTTATGTATTGGCAGGTGGCTGGCTTTGGCTGTCTCTCATCTGCAAACTTTGTCTGCTTTTCTTTTTCTGTCTATATTTTGTCTGTCTATACTTTGTCTGTCTATATCTTTGTCTGTCATATCTTTGTCTGTCTATATATTTTCTATATCTATAGTCCCATATTCTGTCTCTCTCAATTTTCACATAAGTACAGTTATTATACATAGTAAATTACCTAGGGTAAACCCAAAAAGGGGGAAAAATTTCACTGTTGGTGGGGTTTGGGTGACTATTTGAGTACTATTTCAGTAAAAAATTTGTTTAGAACAAAGTTTTTGGGGAAACACAGGAAATTTAAATTGTAATTATAGAAAAAAAAAAAATTTTAAATTAAAAAAAAAAATAGAAAAAAAAACAGCAATATTTTCCAAGTGGGGACTTGATGTTGCCGCAAGTAGCATCCAGCCCCAAAAATTTTGGGCGGCCTTATACCCAAAAGAATGGCTCAAAAAATTTTTTTTTTAGCCTATCCTGTTTAAAAAAATCGCTTTTTTTTTTTTTAAAAAAAATAAATGATTTTTTTTTTTCCCGGAGCAGTAGGGGGGGGAAAAACCCCGATATCTAAGTGTGGACATTTTAAAGGGGTTTAAAAAAAATTGGCAGCAAGCAAAAAAAGGGGGGGAAAAAAAACTGACTGTGTTTTGGTTTGAAACAGTGACTTTGGTGTTTTTTTTTTTGGGTTTTTTTATTCTTGTATTCTTGGTTTCATATGATAGAGAGACAATATATTACAGAAATGGGGGGGGTTTGATTGGCATCAGGACTGAAAGTAGAGTACATCGCATTTGAGGATTATGTTGCACGTTAGGGTATTGAAATTGAAGAATTGGGACATTTTTTCTAACCCCAGTAAAAATATTCCCGGTTCAGGGGGGGGAAAAATTTTTTTAAAAAAAAGGGGCCCCTTGGGGGGGTTTAAAAACCATTGAGTCAGTGGGGTCCTACTGGGGGGGGCCCATGACCCATCAAGTGTTTAATGCTGACGAGAAAATTTTTTTTGGGAAAAAATGAAACACAACATATCAGCCCCCCCAAGAAAAAGTGGGGATGTGCCGTGTGCTGTGGGGTTACCTAAGCAGCCACACCCCGTTCGGATTAAGGCTCAGGTTTTTTGTCTTAAACCCCCAGTCAGGTCGGCGCCCGGCCGGGAAGGGGGAAAACTCCCCTTGGGGGGATCCCCTTTGGGGGACTATATAAGGCCGGGGGGAAAAAACTAGAAAGGAGTTTCCTTTTTGGGGGGGGCCCCCGGGGCCCCGGGGGGGGGGACATTCTGGCCTCGGGCCCCCCGTGCAGAGCCGGGGCACGAGATTCTGGGCGACTCCCGGGGGTGCAGAGCCCCCGAGAGAGAGGGTTTTGAGTCTCTGGGGGGGGACTGTTGGAGACACTGGGCAGAGTTTTTGTTTGGGGCAGGTTTTGGGACCTGGGGCCCGGGGAAATGTGACTGAGTTGCGGGGGGTGAATGTCCCCCCGAACTATATTGAAGTTATTTTCCCCTGTTCCGCCATTTGGGGATTGAAATTCCCCTGCCCTGCTGTTTATATGTACAATCCCCATTTATCTAAACCCAATAGTTTTCCCTCCTGTTCCCAAATATATTATTGTACAATGACTTAAATAAACTGTGTTTGAGGGAATAGAATTTTCACTGTCCCCGTTATATTCTTATTATTTTTTATGCTTATACTTTATTTTATTATATTTTATTTTAGGTAGAGAGAGGGTGAGTAGTGTGGTGGTAATGGGGGGAGGTTTAGTCCCCCAGTGACCTCAACCCCCTCCGTCACCTCACCCCCCCTCCCCTACTCACTCCCTCCCTTTACTCCCATTTTCCCCCGATTATCCCTTTTTTCCCCCCCCCTCATGACATGGTGTCGGGGTGGGGTTTTTATTTTTTTTTATTGAGGAACCAGTCCCATGTCCCTTTTTTGACTGCTCGGATATAGGTGTTGTACCATTTGCTACCATTTTTTTTTTGTGTTTTAAGGTTCAAGTAAATATATGTGTGATATTAAACCAAGTGCCCCTAAGCTGCCCTTTTTTTTGACCGCGGGTCTGAGTAATTGTGGGTTGTAATATTATTTTTGGGTGGAGTTGGGGTTTTTTTGGGGATAAAGGGGGAGGTTGGAGTGTTTGGGTGAGACTTTTGGGACGAATTTACTGGGAAACTGAATATTTACAGAAAACGAGAAGTCAACCCACCCACCCCCCTTTTGGGAAAAATCATCCACAACTGTCACCCATTGAAGACTGGCCCCATGGTCCCCCAAACTGATGTGTCCACCAGCTGATGTCCCCAAAAAAAATCCAGCTGATGTGCCCCAGTTGCTGTTTGCTGCCCTGGTCTGTCATCCATTGTAGTGGGTGTCCCCCACCCTGTGACCATCACCCACTGACCGCAGGTTCCCCGGTTCCCGGGGATGAGGCCCACCCCCGGGAATGCCCAGAAGTGACCTCACCTCATTCACCTTGAGCATCTGACCCTAGCCTCCCACTGCTGATGTCCGGGCTTATGATGCTGCAGTTTATTTTGAGACCGGGGTGCCCTGATGCTGTCTAATGCTGATACTGGCTGTGGGGCTGCCCTGCCATGCTGTGACGCTGAGATGCGGGTGGTCGTGCTGTGATGGTGGGGCCCGGGCTGGTGCGGGGGGCCGGGGCTCCCATGCGGGGGCCGTGCTGCGATGCGGGGGCCGTGCTGCGATCCCGGGCCGGGGCTCCTGTTTGGGGCCCGTGTTGCGATGGGGGGCCGGGGCTGCGATGCTATGGCCATGCTGCGATGCTGGGGCCGGGTTGCATGCTAGGCCGGGGGTTGGCGTTTTTGCCCGGGGTTTCCCAGGGCGGTGTTGTGATGCTGGGGATGTATGCTCAGCAGGGGGGAGATGATGGCGATGATGCTGCAGTGGATTTGGGGATTCTGCCGGGTGCCAAGACAGGAGAATCTACTATGAAGGAGCTGCCATCTTCGGAGATGTGGAAGGGGCAAAACCGTGGGATGGACCCCAGCTGCTGGGACGAGCGTGCCCATGGGTGGTATGGAGGTGTATGCTGTCATGCTGGCCACCCTGTAAGACCAGTATGGGGGATGTCCTGCCAGCCATGAGAGACAATTAAGAGGTGAATGTTCCCAGCCTACCTTGACTTCCCAAAATGTTAGTGTTACCTTGGGAATAAGGTGCCCTTTTGGAAACGGTCAAGTGATCATGTTCCCTTGTTTTATGGGGCCCAAGGAAACCCTAGTGGTGGCATGGGGGATAATGGTGGGTCTTCCCGCGATCTTCCCCCACCCCATTTTCGGGTTGAAGGGGTATGTGAAGTGTGTTAACATCGACCTTGGGGGTTTTTGGGGATGGGGTCCAGTTGCAGTTATTTAAAAAGAATGAAAACCCTTTGGTTTTTTCCCAAAAGAACCCCTAGAGGGTTTGGCCCAATGGTTAACGTCGGGGGTGACTAACGCCAGTGCATTTCTGGTGGGTGGGAAGGCACTGGACCCCAGATATTTTTTTGGGGGGAAATGAGGGTGGGAGGTTTTTTGCCCCCAAAGAGCAATTGTTATGCTGGTCACCCGAGGTGTACTGATTATGCTGCCTTGGGTAGTTGAGAAGGCTGACGGAAATATATGTAATTGTATTATGTTAGGAAATTTTGTTTTTTGTATTGTAATATAAATTAAAGGGGTTTTTGGATTAAAATAGTTTTAATAACTTAGGACAAATTGTCCTAGTTCTCAGATATTTTGTGGGGGACAAAGGGGATGTGTTAGTCAGTGTGCTGTGAGGTCTCCTAAGCAGCCACACCCCCCTTTGGATTAAGGCCCCGGGCTTTTTTCCTTGGGGCTAGAGTCAGGTCGGGCCCGGTCAAAGCCCCGTGGACACTCCTATTGGGGGATGCTTTGGGGGACTATATAAGGCCGGGGAAAAAACCCAGAAAGGAGATTCCCGGGGCTCTGGGCTGGGTGGGGGTCTGGGCTGGGGACCTGGCAGAGCTCTGGGCCCCTTTTGCAGAGCCTGGGCCGAAATTTTGGGAGAGCGATTTCCGGGGGGAGCCCCAGAGAGAGCTGCAGAGTCCTGGAGGAGACTGTTTGGGGACACTGGGCGGGGTTCTGTTGGGGGCAGGCCTTGGGGCCCGTGGCTAAAAAGTGTGACTGAGGGTGTGGTGAACTGTCCTCTGAACTATATTGTAAGTTTATTCTGTTCCGTCAGTTGATTGTATTTTTCTGCTGCTTATATTAAATCCCATTTATCTAAACCCAATAGTGTTCTCCTGTTCCCAAATATATTATTGTACAATGACTTAAATAAACTGTGTTTGAGGGGGTTAATATTACTGTCCCCCTTATATTCTTATTATTCTTTATGCTTATACTTTATTTTATTATTTTATTTCAAATACTTTAGAGGGGGGGGAGGTATTAGGTGGTAATGAGAGGGATGGGGGTGGCCCCCCGTGACCCCATTACCTCCGCTCCCGTCAACCTCCCAAACCCCTCCCCCTCCCTCCCTCCCTTTTTCTCCCCCATTACCAATTATCATAATGTTTCCCCACCCCCTCATAAAAAGTGCACCAGGCCTTTAAGACAGCAAAAGGGTGCTTCCCTTTCTCCCCTTTTCGGTAATGCATCGGTGATTTTAATGTAAGCCCAACCCCGTGCTTAGAGGAAAAGGGTTTTTTTTTCCTTCCTGCAAACTAAGTTTATTCAGATACATGGGGGCCCGGAGCTGAGTTTTTCGACCCCGCAACCACAATTAGGTGTTTTTGTTACTTTATTATAACATAGCAGATATGTGAGAACCTAGGATAACCCAAAAAAAGGGCAGACAGAATGGAAATAAGTCACCTGACTTTTTGGGGTTTTCCTAGGTTTAAAATATGCTGCCATGTATGATTCTTCTAACTGTATCTGTGTATACCTGAATAAACTTACAGTTTGTGGGGAAGGGGGAAAAAATAACCTTTTCCCCCAAGCAGCCACCTTGTTTTGGTTCAGCCGACACCACTGGCTTTCCCCCGCCACCCCCGGGTCCCACCATCCCAGATTCCCTCACATTTCCTCGTGTCAAAAAAAAAACCCTGCTACAAGCCAAATGTGTTTGGAAGAAGAGAGAGAGTGACTTGGGGTTTTTATCTTTAAATTTTCTATATCTTGTATTCTTTTTAATCATAACACCCAGTAGGATACCAATGTTGCCCCAAAGTGGCAAAAAAAGGTCTTAGAATTAACAAAGAAAACAAAGATATTAGACAAGACATAAACCCTGGCCCTTGAAGTGAAAACTTTTTACACATAAAAAAAAGGGAAACATAAGTTTTTTGACTGACTGACGAATGACTTAAATGATTGAATGACTTGACTGACTTATTGACTTACTGACTGACTGACTGATTTACTGACTGACACAATGACTTGACTGACTTACTGACAATGACTTGATTTCGAATGACTTACGGCTAATGACCGGGGGGACACTGATTGAATGACTTGACTGACTTACTGACGGCCCCCCCTTTACTTTTCTGACAATACTTGTGTTTCCGACTGACGGCTGACTTACTGACAATGACTTGACTGACTGAATGACTTATTTTGGGCTTACTGACTGAATGACGACAGACTTATCGAATGACTTGAATGACTTTTCTGACTGAATGGGCTTGACTGACTTACTGACTGAATAACGGCTGACTTACTGACTGAATGACGACTGACTGAATGACTTGACTAACTGGGAAAGACTTGACTGACTTACTGACTGACTTGACTGTCTTACTGACTGAATGACTTACTGAATGAATGACTTGACTGACACTGGAAGGGGGCTTGACTGACTTACTTTAATAAAGACTGACTTACTGAATGACTTTACTGACTTACCCAACCCAAAGACTTGACTGGGCTGAATGACGCGGACTTACTGACCGAATTTTACTTTACCCCTGAATGGCTTTATGACTTCGGGAAACGACTGACTTACAATTTAATGACTTGACTGACTTACTGACTGAAGACTTGACGGCTGAATGACTGAATGACTTGGGCGGCTTAAGGCCCCGGCACTGAAAAGGCCGGGGGGACTTACGGCAATGGCCCAAATGACTGAAGACGCAGACTTACTTGGGCTGAATGACTTGGCTGACACTGAATGACGACTGACTTACTGGGAAAGACGACTTTCTTTCTGAATGACCTTTTACTTACTGGGAAAGGCTTGACTGACTTACTGAATACTTGACTGACTTATTGACTGACTTATTGACTGACTTACTGGCTGACTTCGGCTGAGACTGACTGAATGACTTGACTAACTGAAACTTAATTGGGTTTTCTGACTGACTTGACTGTCTTACTTACTGAATAATAACGCTGGCTTACTGAATACTTGACTGACTTACTGAATGACGGGCTGACTTACTGAATGACGCTGACTTACTGACAATGACTTGACTGACTGAATGACTTGGCGGACTTCGGCTGAATGACGGCGGACTTACTGACCGAATGACTTGACTGACACCAATGACCGGCTGACTTACTGGGAAGCGGCCCCCCTTACTGGCTGGGAAAGACGGCTGACTTACTGACTGAATGACTTGACTGACTGAATGACTGGAAGAAAGGCTGACTTACTGACTGAATGACAACGGCTGGGAAAGACTTGACTGACTTAAGGGGGTTTACTGATTTTCTGATAATGACTTTGACTTACGGCAATGACTTGACTGACTGAATGACTTGACAGACCCTTTCTGACTGAATGACTTGACTGACTTACTGAATGACTTGACTGACTTACTGAATGACTTGACTGACTTACTGAATGACTTGACGGCTTACTTTAATGACTTGACTGACTTACTGAATGACTTGACTGACTTACTGGGAAAGACTTGACTGACTTATTTACTGACTTACTGACTGACTTGACTGACTTTAAATGACTGACTTGACTGACTTTTTCTGACTGACTTGACTGATTTACTGAATGACTTAAAGGGTTTGACACCAATTTCAACCATCAACTTCCCGTTCCAGAACCCCACTATCCACCCCCAGCCCAGAGGGCCACAGCATAACTCCCCCACTTTCCCTTTACAATCATCCCAAAAAACCAGCACCCACAATTTTTAAAGGAAATACTATTATTTCTGTTACATTTTTGGTCTTAAGCAATAAAAAAAAATAATACATCACGATAATGAAAATACAAACATATTCACTTTTTTTTTGTAAGATCTGTTGGTCTAAAAAAAATTGTTTGGCCTTTTTTTGGGGCTTAGGGAAAGAACCCTATTTTTCCCCTTTAAATTCTTTTTAAATTTTGTAACAGGAAAAATTTTTAAAAAAATTTTCAGGGGAAAGAATTACCGTTAAAAGAAATCTACTGTAGCTTAAAAGAGCTCAAAGTAGCGGAAATGTTTGATTTTTTTGGGTATTCCCGAATTAAAGTAACCATCTTAACCCTTTGGGGCGGTGCCGTATTTGTACGGAAATTCCAAACGGCCCCAAATTAAACGGGAAAACCTTGGGAAGGGAAAATATTTAAGAATGGGCCTTTTGGTCAGTGTGCGTATAAAAAAATCCTGCAGCACACACTGCATGAAAAAAAAAATGACCGTTTTTTTTTTTAAAAAAACGACTTTGCAGTCTATTTTCATGGATTTATTGATGTATTCTCGTTTTTTTTGGTCTCATTTGATGGGGAAAGGAAGATATATTACAGAAATAGAGATGATTTTGATTGGTTTGACAATGACAAGTACCTTGAAATTGAGCTCAAAGTAGCGAAAATGTTCGATTTTAGCCGATGTTCAAGAGTAAACAAATCACACCATGTGTCCAATACACATCAATTGTCAAGTCTAATATTCTTGCACAAGTGCATGAATTATTTATACCCTTACAATGATGCAGTTGTATTTTTTGTGAGAATAAAATTCAAAATGGAAAGCAAAAGTAATGTAAGAGGGGCCTGAGACATGACTAATGAACAAGAAGATGCTATTTTAGTGCCAGGAATGTCTGCGTTGTTTATTCTGGAGCCTATTTTGAAATTGGCATCGTTTGAAATTTGTGTGAAATTGGCCAAATTGCCTTTTTCACCACTCTTTGGGTACTTGAAATTGGTAAATAGGAAAAGTTTCTTGTACTCAACCGATAGAAGAAATGGAGTTCTAGCAAATAGCTATGAGTTTAGTGGACTGAACATTGGAATTGGCCAAAAATAGGGCTCAAAGTGGGGCAAAATTTCCGATGCGTAAACATCTTCGAGACCGATAACTTGCGAGAGCATAATTCCGTAAGTTTTCATTCAAATTTCATACTTTTGGTGTCATTATGATGGGAATTTTTTTTTTTCAAAACAATTTTGAGCCTGATAACGTGTTTCCGAGAAGGCCTGTCACCCAAAAGGGTTAAAATGATTAAACTTATATTTCAACTTTACAATGGTGCAAAGAGTGAGTTTAAGTAATTATTTGTTTATTTACTTATTCAGTGACAGTAATTATTTATTTATTATTTATTTAGTACTATATCATATTATCACTCATCCAATACACATCCAACTGGTCAGTCTAATACGTGTCCACAAATGCGCTGACATTATTTATATAATTTTTTCAATAATGCAGTATGTACCTCATAACAGTAAATCTTTTTTTTTTTATGAATAAAAATTCAAAATGGAAAGCAAGTGTAAGATAGGGGAGGCCTGATGAACAGAGGAAATGTTGTTTTTGTGCCAGGAATATCTACATTGTTTATTCTGGATCCTATTTTTTAAAATTTGGGAATTTTTGAATTTTGTGAAATTGCCAAATTACTGATTCTGATCACTTTACTGGTAGTCAAACTGGTAAATGGGCAGTTTCTTATACTCAATCAATAGAACAGAAGGAATACTAGTGAAATAGCTATGAGTTTTGTCACCTGGAACAATGGAATTAGTTGAAAATGGGTCAATGGGGGAAAACCCAAATTTTTAAACCCCTTTCGGTCCAAAGGGGGGCCCCCAAAACTGGGTTCCAGGGTCCAAAAATTTTTAAAAAAAAAAAAAATTATTTTTTTTGAAATGATAGAGAACCTTTTCCGATCATAACGCCACAAAAATTATGAAATTTGATGCTGGGAATTATGTTTTTACGGTTAGCGGCAGCCATGACACTTACGACGGCGACCCCCACTTGAGCCCTTTTTTCGGAAATTTCAATGTTTCGAAACAAAAATTAGAGCTATTTCCTAGAACCCCATTTCTTCATCGATTGAATGAAACCGCCTATTTACCTATTCAACTCCCCAAATAGTGGTCAGAAAATGGAAATTTTGGGCCAATTTCCAAAAAATTTCAAAGATGCCAATTTCAAAAAAGGGGCCAAATAAACAAGGCGAATTCCTGGCACTAAATAACGTCTTTCTGTTCATTAGTCATTTTACCCCCTTTCATTACTTTTGTTTTCATTTTGAATTTTATTTTTCCAAACAAATAGAAGATTTACTGTTATGTATACAACTCATCATTGTAAAAAAGGTATAAATAATATTATAGCATATGTGCATGAATATTGACTCCCAGTTGATGGTATTGGGTGCATGGTGTGATTTTTTTTTCTGAACATCGCAAAAACGAACATTTTCCCACTTTGAGCCAATTTCGGTATTTTGGTTTTCAAACCAATCAAAATCATCTCTATTTCTGTAATATATCTTCCGCTATCAAATGAGACCAAAAAAGAGAATACATCAAAAATACCATAAAAATAGACTGCAAAGTCGCTGTTTTTAAAAAAAACACGGTCAGAGTTTTATTTTTCCCATTAACTGTGGGGGCGGGAATTTTTTTTATACCCCTTTGACCGAAGACCCATTCTATCACATCGGGGCCTAACAGCCTGTTTCGCTTGATTTGGGGGCGCTAGAATTTGCGATTTTAAACCAAAAACCCCCAGGCGAAGCCGTACTAACGTCAATAACCCAAAAGGGTTTAAAAATTCCCCAAGACACTTTTGGAGAGTATCCTGTAATTTTTAAAATTTCTATTTTTTGTTATTCCCTTTGGGAAAAAGATTCCCCCATCTTTAAAAAATTTTTTTTTTTTTTTAAATTCCCAACCCTGAGAGCAAGTTTCAGATCAGGGGCTGCCCCCAAAGGGGTTAAAAAAAAGTACCAACCATTCCAAAACTACAGTGGACCCTGGGTTAGGGCCATAATCCTCCAGGAGATGGCCTTTAACAAAGGCCTTTAACCAAAAAATCCCCAAAAAATTAATGTAAAAACAATTTAATCCTCCAGACAAAAAATTACAAAAAAAAATTTTTTTAACAATTAAATCAAATTTCATACCTTTATTGAAGACTAGTGCTGGCTTTTGGAAGATAAGGAGGGTTAGTTTTTGGGAAGGGGGAAACCCCATCCATAAGGACTTCAGGTAAAAAGTCCTTATCTGGGGGTTTCTTCCCTTTTTTTTTTTAATGCCACTAGGGCCACGGGGGTCACTGGACCCCTTTCTGAAAAATAAACCCGAGTGGGACAAAGGTTTTTTTCACTAAACATGTTGCAGATATGGCTTATTTCAGCCAGGGTGATATTTTTCAACAAAACTTTGAACCCATTCCACATTCCCCCATTTCCTTAATCACTGAAGAAAGGGACCCCCTTTCCCCCCCACTTCCCCCTCCTTTTTTAGCAATTTTCCCCAGCTGCAGTCTGTTGCTGTTCCCCGTTGAAGGTCTTGCAGCCTTCACTGTGGTCCCACCAACTCTTCCACATCCTCGCCACCACCTCCAACCCCGGGGATTTCCCCAAACCCAAAAAAACCTTCGACAGCAAGCACAGGGTCCGGGGCAAGTTCCAGCACCCGCAAACTCATTTTTCCCAATCACCTCTTTAAATTCCATGGTGTTTCTACTTTCTTTCCCAAAGGAACTTACTGGGAACTTTTTTGGGAGCCATGGTTATTTATTTCGCAGTTGCACTGACCAAACACAATGAAACAAGCAAAATGTTTGATGAATGAGCAGAACCCTTTACGACAGAGAGACACAGCCAAACTGAAGACAAGGGGCCCCACCCGGGGCTGGCAACGGCCCATACGGCCGCTAACAAAACCGCCACTAACTGAGGGGCCCGCAACCGGGGGGTCACTGACAAGTAATGTGTGCACTGTATAGCATCTTTCATTCCTAGCTCTATTGCTCCCCTAATATATTATAGAGAAAAACACATAAGGTTTTTATATGCATTTGAAAGTAAAAAAAAATTAGGTTTATTTTACGGGATTTTGTTTTACAGCAGTAGGGAACCAACCTGCTGTATAAGGGGGCCCCTCGTTTACACACCTATCTTGAGTTTTTTTCTTCATTTTTTTAAAGTTCTTCTTCTTTTTAAATTTCCTTTTTTATCTCCATGGGAAAGGGAAGAAATCTTCTCCATAAGCCTTGCATATATAAGAGGTAACAAAAATAAAGAGCAAGGGTTTCTTCTGTAAAAATTTCACATGTAAAACGGAAAATTTTGTTTTATTTTAGAGCACCCTGCCTCAGGGGGAGAGGGCCCGGGATTGAAAAATTTTAAGATGAACAGGTGTTGAATTACAATCTGAATGCCTTAAAAGCCACTAGTCCATAGGACAGTATTTGAAAAAAAGGTAAAACAAAATATCTAGAGGTTTCATTATACTTACTTCTTTTCTTCCTGTATTGATAACTGAATCAGTTTAGTTCTGTCTTGTTCTACTTTATCTGTCATATCCTGAAAAGAGAAAATTATTACTATGTAGAAAATTAAGATACAGGACAGGGGCCCCACCTAATGAACAAAATTCATTCCAGAAACCTGCTCATGCCATTACCCAATGAATTTACTTCCTTAAGAAATAATTCAATAGGTTAGTCTATTTAAACCCCCAAAAAAACACTTCCCAAGCATTACAATATTATACTTACATAATTGTACGATTCCGGGGGCAAGTAGGGGGGGCCACTGTACTGTAAAAAATATTAAATCAACATACAGAATATGGGATGTTATTCCAGTGGCCTTAAAATGAATGCCCAAATAATGTGTAGTTTTTCTTCCTACATTAGCTTATTTTATATTATTTTTGATAATTTTCCAAAGATATGGAAAGATACCATGTGGGTTCGGGAAAACATTAAAGGAAATGTTTCACCCCAAGTGGCTTCTTCAGTCCTAATAAGAGACATCTAAGAAAAAAGTGTTATAAAAGTGGCAGGAGTCAGACAAAGTAGCAAGAGGAAGTGGGGAGGGGGGAAGGAGCAGTAGCAGTAGCAACAGTGAAATTGGTAGGGTTTGAGAAGGCCCCACGTATGGGCTTGTGTGCTCCTCATACACTGTTTAAGAGGTATTTCATATGGGCATCCAAAAAAGGGCAATATGATGTTAGCTAAAAATTTAATATGCTGTAACTGGGCTTCTCAGATACTGTGTTACTGACAGCAATTTAAAACTCCCCAATTTTACTTTATATCTTAATAAATCTTTCTGAATGACCAACTTGCTTCACTGAACTTTTTAAGGAGTCCAACATCTGTGTTGAACACAGGTGGTTTTGGGCACCATAGTTTTAGGTGTTTTTTTGTTCATGGATCTTAATTCCAGAGATCTTGTGTTTGCCCCCACAAATATCTTGTTACCCCCCCCCCCCTTGGTATTATGTTACCCTGTGCTAATGGTAAAGTTGCTTTTGTGTTTTTGCCCCCAGTTCTTAATGGAAATAGAAGAGTTAGTAGTATTTAAAAGTTTATTGTCTAGATTGACAAGTTAGTTTTCACATAGCCACCAGAGAATGACAAACAGGCAGGCCCTGCT